>JBBPBX010090734.1:0-14063 GCA_038048925.1 Garcialebias charrua
AGAATCAAAAAGATCTAGAGATACTGAGAGAAAAAATCAAAGAAGCAGTACGTTTAGAACCCAGAAGCGTGTTGGCAAGACTCATAGCTGAGATCAGCTGTGAAGACAACAATGCTATGATTACAGTTAAAAATGAGAATGGAGGGCTAATTACTCTTTGGAGTTACACCTTGACCTCAGTAGAGAAAACGTTTCCTCAGGAAGAAAAAGAACTAGCAGTACTAGCTAGATATTGGGGAACATTAAAAGACCTAGCCCAAGGCCAACAAATTAAAGTCATAACACAGAGTCAGGTACACAAATATCTCAGGAAAGGAACAATAGAAAGTACCAAAGCGACGAATTCGCGCTGGGGGAGGTGGGAAGACATCCTGTTGGACCCTGATCTAGAAATAGGACCCACGCAACCAGTAAGCAAGAAAACAAAAGAAGAGACACCCGTAACCCGGAAAACGCCTGACTGGACTCTTTACACTGACGGATCCAAGAAAGGCACCGATCAGGTAGCACATTGGGGATTTATCCTCAAATATCAAGGAAACGAGTGCTGCCGTAGCAGGGGGAGAGTCCCAGGTAGTGCGCAGACTGGAGAAGTTACGGCAGTACTCGAAGGATTGTTAGAATTAACTCACAGAAAAATAAAAACAGCTCGGATAGTGACAGACAGTCATTATTGTGCACAAGCCCTAAATGAGGACTTATCCATCTGGGAAGAAAATGGATTTGAAAGTGCAAAAGGGAAAGTGGTAGCTCATCATGACTTGTGGAAGAAAATAGCTGAGATTAGGCTAAATCTGCAGCTGGAGATCGAGCACCAGAAATCCCATACTAAGGAAGGAAAACATTGGCAGGGCAATGAGGAAGTAGATCGTTATGTACAACAGAGAAAAATCGTTTTTGTCGGGATCGAGAAGTGGGAGAAAACCCCCGAGGGTCGGAGGGTCCCACAAGAATACGTGTCTGAGGTTGTGCGAAGCGTGCATGAGAGCTTAGGTCATGTAGGCGTACAACCCACACGCAAGGAATTGGAGCATCAGGAGCTCTGGATTCCCTTGAAACAGATCCGCAAAGTGCTGCTGGACTGCCGAATATGTGGTCAATATAACGCAGGGCGCAGAGGGCACCGAGTGGATGGACAAACTATCAAAAGCACCATCCCCTGGGGTTCGGTGTGCATGGACGTGGCTGGACCCATGGGAGTCACGGGCAAAAAAGGAGAGAAATACCTTCTTGTGCTAGTGGATTCCATGTCAGGGTATGTGATAGTAAAACCAGCTAGAAAAGCTAATGGCAACAGTGTAGTTAGCATGCTGGAACAAGTCTGTGGAGCGTTAGGCATTCCAAAAGAGTTAAGAACCGATAATGGGACACATTTTCGCAATGCTCAGGTAGATCACTGGTGCCAAACCTTTGGGGTAATGCGTGTCTACTCACCACCCTACACACCCCAAGCCAATGGAGTCGCAGAAAGAGCCATAGGTTTAGTCAAAAATTGGATAGCCAAAAATGCTAACACCAAAGAATGGAGTACTAAAACTGTGGAAATAGGACAGGCCTTGAATGATAGGCGCAGAGCAGATAGGCCCTCCCCTTCAGAGGAGCTTAACCAACGACAGTTCACCACACAGGAAACTGGGCGGGGCTCCGATGATAAAGAGGAACAGCCAGACCCTGACGTCTCATTCAAGGTGGGGCAGAGGGTGTGGATCAGAGCACAGGATCATCCTTCAGCAGTTGCGGTAAGACCCAAATATAATGCTACAGACAGAGTGAAGAGACTTTTAGATAAAAACACGGTAGAATTAGTTAAAAAAGGGGTCCAAGGAATACAGCAGCTGAAACCAATTCCTAGCTAAGTTAAAACCAGAAACCGGATTATGGCCAGCGAACCAAGCAACGAGTTCCCCTATATTAGACTGGCCACTATATGCGGGGGAATAATCCTAAGAAGAACAACCTCAGGACTTTGGGCAGGAAGAGCCCTGAGAACATTAGAATATGCCAAGAAGGGATACCTGTCAACAGAAGATGAATTAGTTAGATGGAACGCACTATTTAACCAATGTGCAGTTTGCTCAAGAACTAGTGGTCTACCCGTGAAGTGGGCAGGACCAGGAAAGAAGAAGCCCCTCAGACCTAAATCAGACCAGCGGGAGGTCCAAGGGTTACAGGTGAAACCAGTAAAAGTAATGGATGCATTCATCTGTGGGGAGTGTAGGGTTATTATCCTGCCTCGGGTAATTGTCTTCACACAATGGGATCTGACTAGCAAAGGGCCGAGAGAGTGTCAGTGTGAGTGGAATGGGGTTATCATAAAATACTGCCGAGGATGTGATGAAGACATGAAAGCAGGCCAGCTTCTGCTCACTGAACACGCAAGAGGGTGGCAAGTAAGAAAATACTATGAACCCCTTAAGTCCTTCAGAGACCAATTAGATGAGGAAAAGTTCGAGGCCCCAAGGCAGAGCCAGAGTATACAGCGGCAGGCTAGTGGGCTAGAAGTAAACCCTACCGCTCCACCATTATATTTAGGAATAGGAAACTACAGCGAGGGAGACTCAGCTGAGACAGGGGATAAATTATGGAACCCTCGAGACCTGCTTGAGCAATCAATACAGCAATCCTGGCCCTATAGCTCAAAGATGGGGAGAGTAAGAAGTGCCCCTCTAGGCACTAACCAATTCCCTTTGGTTTTTAGGGTGTATAGGGACCCTTCAGAGAACGCCGGAACCATCAACCTACCCGACGAGGAGAGTGAAGAGGCACAGAGGAATGGCTGGAAGGGCCCCTGGGAGCTGACAACGTGGGCACAATTGATAGCAGAGGTACTGTTGAATCAAGATCTCCCACTAGAAGACCTCCCAGAAGTACCTCGTGAGGTAGGAGCTAGAAATACAAACCTCCATTATTTTACCACCAGCTTAGACGCATGGGCCGTGCAGGGGGCAAAGGCTAAGCAAAAGACAACTGAGTATCTAGTTACCTCAGAAGGCTGGGAGAGACACGGGGCGTTGCAGATACCAGGAACAACCCCGCAGCAAGCAAGTACGTCCATAAGGCCAAACTCCACCCAGAGGGTTAAGGTCTCGGTGCAGATGATCTTAGCACCATACAAGGGAGTGTACTCAGTTGGAGCCACAATACACCCGATCAAAGACAGTCAAGAGGAGGAAGAGGAAATCCCACCGAAGGAAGGAAAAAAGAAACAAAGTGCGTTGAAAGACTGGGCCAGAAGAACATTTAAATGGAAGAAAGCGGACAAGTAGAGACTCTAAAAAGGGGCGCTAGAATCTTCAATGGATCTCATCGCGGAAAAAGGAAAGGTAAACAAACACTTAACAAGGTAGTGAGGTGTCCCAACTCTATTTTTAAGAAAAGAGCTAACCTAAAATCACTAGCATTAATCGAAACATGCTGGATAACAGCCAAAAGCTTCAAACCAGAGCCAGGTGAACCTGACGGGGAAAACCCTAACGATAGAGAAACAACACGACTGCAGAGAGATGGACTGAAGCATTCAGTGTTAGACATGATTTATTTCTGAAAAAGAAACCCAGTTTAACTTTCAGTTTCTTCACTAGGTTTTCCACGTGGAGTTTAAAAGAGAGATGTGAATCGACCAGGATACCCAAATATTTATAGGAATCAACAAACTCAATTGGGACACCATTTGAGGATAAAATCAGAGGAAGATCTGCTGGGACCGACTTCCTACTTGGAAAAAATGTCCCTTTTGTTTTATCAGCGTTTAGGACAAGTTTGACTCCACATGCACCCTCACAGAGCCAACATTTTAGTTTTAACAGATAATGTATGTGTTGAGGAAAGAAGAGACTGAGGGGATCTTCCTGGTACTGCAACAGAGAAGATAAACAGAACATAAAAACTGCATATCTCATAAATGGGCCGAGATGGTGTAGAGGCAGGGCAGCCGGCTCAGGACCGGAAGGTCCCGGGTTCGATCCCCGGTCACTGCATACCTCGTTGTGTCCCTGGGCAATACACTTAACCCCGAGTTGCTCCCGGTAGGACTGGCAGCGCCTTGTATGGCAGGCTACCGCTACCGGTGTATGAATGGGTGGATGGCTGGTATTGTAAAGCGCTTTGGGGCCCCTCATAGTACGGCTGGAGTTATATAAATACATGTAAGCTCCATTTACCATTTACATGCAAAATGTATTCACAATGAAACATAGATTCATGAAATGTTTGAACTAAGAAATTATACAAACTTTTGGGGGGTACAAAAAAAAGAAGACATCTCCAAAGAGTTAGGACAGGGTCATGTTTACAACCGTGAAGCTGGAAAAAAAATGGTTAAGTGTTGAGGAATGGTTGCTGGAGGTTTTAAAAGAGAAATGTCCCATTTTTGTCTGAAGTAGGAGGTCATAAGTTTTTATATTGGCTGTTCGTTGCATTTTGTTTTTAATCACATTTTAACCATCATCCCAACTTTTTTCTGAAATATTGTTGTAAAGGTGTAGTAAGAAAAAGGAGAAATATTAATAAAAGGGATGAGAAGAATTTAGGATACAATGTCAGTGGGAATAAAGGAGAGATAAAAATGATTTTCAAAGAAAGGGGTTAGATTTGTTTGAGCCGAGCTTGATGTATTATGAGCTCATAAGTTACAGTTTCTGAGTTATATTCTCCATCACGTTTCCAAACTATTTATATAAGTGCAGCACATATACAGTATGCATGTTTTCATCCACTGCAGTTACACAAGGCAAATAAGGAGTTCCCGACTGTTGTCAATTATTTATGATTCTCTTTCCTCCTCTCCTGCACACCCCACACTGTAGCCCTTCTAGTCTAGACCACCACCACGAATGCTGCGAGATTCATCCTCAGAGATGCTTCTGTGTCCAGAATGTGTTTAATGTGTTCTTTCTCTTCAACGAGGCTTTGACCTTTTTCTTCTTCTTTGTTTTCATTTATACAGTACTGTATAGGTATAATACCAAAATCAATGGGTTTCCACTTCCTAGCTGATGCTTGATTTGCTTTCTGCCAGAGAACATGTGGGGGAATCTTCCCCCGGAGGCATTTCAGTCTGGCTGTGTGCTGCACAGTAATGAGTATCAGCCTGACGCCTGCTGGGAGGATCAGGACACTGCTGTCTGACATGCGGCTTCAACATGCCAACGCAAAAAAAGGCAGCAAAGAGAGTTTTGCATCAAGATTCAGCAGTGCCAGTACACCTTCAACTTGAAATTTACCTGTAATTTTGCAGAAATCTTCATCACTTAAATAAAGCCACATTTAGTCTAACCTCATGGAAAAAGTGAAAAGAAAATTAGAACTTACAAAGAATCTAAAAGTTAATGGCTTCTTATTTAAAGAAATGTATGTGGCTCGCCGTCTCATTTTCATGACCAGCACTGATTTATTTTAGAAGCTTAACTTTTACAGTCTACCAGTTTCATCTCCTTGAATATTTATTAGAGCTATCTTCAAGTATTAACTGGAAAAAGTCAAACCTACCATTGCTGAATTGGCATTCTAAATTCAAGATTCAAGAAACTTTATTACCCAGTTTAAGCGCGTTGGAATTTTTGATGTAAAGCACTGGAGTCAGTCAGTGCAAGAAGAAAGCTTAAAAACTTAAATCCAGCAAAAACAAATAAAAGTGATTTTAAAACAAAACAAACAAAAAAAGCCATGCACAACTGTTACTTCATGTACAAACCCTTAATTAGTTTTGCGCCATCTGTCTCACCGTAGCAGGGGAAAAGCTGTTGTAAAACTGTGCTGTCTGCTCTGCTTTTCGTCAGGTTGTATGTACCGTATTTTCTGGTGTATAGGTCGCACCTTTTTATGTTTTTTCAAGGCCTGCGACCTATACACAGGTGCGACCTATCTAGGGATTTTTCCAATCTATTGGTGATAATTGGACAATGCGACCTATACACAGGTGCGACCTATACACCAGAAAATACTGTACTCTGTGAGTTTGGGTCTTAAAGACAATGAGCTGGGGGATGTGTGCCTCTGGTGTTATTGGTCTTCTTCTCACAGTGTTGTGTGTATATTGTATCCATGAAAGGAAGTTCAGTCCTAATTATTTTCTCAGTGATACCTGTTGAGNTGAAAGATAATTTTCTAGGTTGCTCAAATGAGTGAACGTGTGTGGGGCCTGCCCCACTGTTTGAGAATTACTGGTCCAAATAAGTATCTTTTAAGTCAGGCCAAACCTAGACCACAACTCTCTAAATTTTAATACACAAAAAAGAGTTTAAATCAGCCACTTTTACAGATATTGAGATTAAGTTTGTTCTAAGAGCTTACATAATCAATTGTTGATGGATGTACAGCATTAAGTTCCATATGTTTTATTCTTGTTACTCCTTCATTTTTTGGGACTGGTTGAAGCTCCAGCCCTTTTCAGCTTGCGGAGAAAGTAGAGACGCTGGTGAGCCTTCTTGGCCAGTGTCAGTACAGTACTGTCAGGATGGTGGGCCATTCCTCAGGTGTTTTGGGTTTTGGGTAATGACGGTGCATTAAATTAGTTTGTGTGGGTGTGGGTTTGAGTGTCGGGTCATTCGTCGATCTACCTGGTGTGTCGTGCCCATGCTTGTGCCACAACCTAATTCTAAGAGTTGTGAGTACTGCCCTGTCTTAGTTGTTTATGAGTTTGTGTTCACAACTTATTAAATGCTTTATTAATTTTCAACTCGTGCCTCAGAGTGTTCTGCCTGTCTGCATCTCCGGGTTCACCAACACCGCACCAGATCGTGACAGCCAGTGATGCAGTGTTCCTGCTCCAGGACAGGTCCTTTGAGACGTGCACTCCCAGGAACTTGGTGCTGTCTACTCTCTCCACTGCGGTGCTGTTGATGGTCAGAGGAGCATGTTGGGCATCCCTCTTCCTGAAGTCCACAACAATCTCCTTTGTCTTCTCCACGTTGAGAGTGAGATTGTTGTGTCCGCACCACAAGGCCAGGCGGCTCACCTCGTTCCTGTAGTCCGTCTCATCGTTGTTGCTGATGAGACCTACCACTGTTGTGTCGTCCGCAAACTTGATGAAGTGGTTGGAGCTGTATGATGGTGTGCAGTCGTGTGTTAGCAGGGTGAATAGAAGGGGGCTCAGCACACATCCTTGTGGGGCCCCTGTGTTCAATGTGATGGTGCTAGATGTGTTACTCCCGACCCGTACTGTCTGTGGTCTCCCGGTCAGGAAGTCTAGCAGCCAGTTACAGTTACTTGTGTTAATAAGTATTTAAACGTATTCATAAAGCTGTTGGTGAATGCAAATAATATGCTAAAAAATATATATGAATGTATTTCACGAAAAGTGTTAGATATTTGAAATATCGCTTGAGTTATTTACTTGTTTTGGCAATGTTTTGAATATGTTTATTTGAATGGTTTATTGGATAACAAGGAGCAGATTTTTTTATTCATCTGCTGCCTTTCATTTTATATATACTATGTTTTGTAGTTAAAGATATGTTAATTGTTATGTTATGTATTTTAATTTTGTTATGAAATGAATAAAAACCTCTAAAAAATGTAAAAAAAAATAAGGTGTGATATTCCAAAACAATTTTCACTGATTATCCAAATGTGTGTACCCTGGTGTCCCCAAACTCTATCAGGAGATTATTTCTGTGCTTTTGGTGTGGTTCTCAAAAAAACAAAACAAAAAAACATTACTGATGCATCTTGTGTCAGAATTTGGGGATTCTGTCCTGTTTATTGTGCTTGCCAACTGGCTCCTGAGCACTTTTTGGAATGTAGAAAGGTGAAATGTTCTGCCAAGAATGGTACACAGAGCCATGAGCGGAACATCTTGTTCTCTCATGTTTGGAACATGAAGGAACATCCATATAAATGCCCAAATCCAAGCGTTACAAACAAAAATCAACAAAAAATGTCATTTATTTGCAATAAGATGAATGCCAATGAATAGAATAGAATAGAATAGAATAGAATAGAATAGAATAGAATAGAATAGAATAGAATAGAATAGAATAGAAACAGCCTTTATTGTCCCATGGATAGGAAATTCAAGTGTAACAGCAGCAACAGATAAAACGGTTCACAAAAATACCTAAAATGTTTAAAACAATATATAAAAAAAGTTAGATAAAAAAATATCAATAATAATGTTCAGTATGTATTGGAACATTGATAAGGACAGACTATTTACAGTACAGTATTATAGGCAGAGTGTGTATTATAGGCAGAGTGTGTATTATAGGCAGAGTGTGTATTTTAGTAGAGTTCAGCATGTTTTTAATCCTTGTTGAGTTTTTTGGGAGAAGTGATGGTTGTTGAGTCTAACAGCTGCTGGGAGGAAGGACCTGCGGTAACGCTCCTTTGTGCATTTAGGAATCGGATGCAGTAATATGTCGCCGAAGGAACCCTCCAGTTCAGCAATTGCTTCATGCATGGGGTGGGAGACGTTGTCCAGCAATGATGCTATTGTAGCTAGAGTCCTTCTGTCTCCCACCACCTACACTGGATCGAGGGGGCATCCAAGCACAGAGCTGGCCTTCTTGATGAGCTTATTCAGCTGCTTCTTCTCTGCTAATGATAAGCTTCTGCTCCAACACACAACACCATTGGATGGCTGATGTGACTACAGAGTCAAAGAAGGTCTTCAGGAGCACCCCATGCAATCCAAAAGACCTCAGTCTCCTCAGTAGGTTCTGCTCTGACCATTCTTGTAAAGTGCATCAGTGTTGTGAGACCAGTTTATTGTTCAGGTGAACACCCAGGTACTTATAGTCCACGATCTCAATGTCCACTCCCTGGACGTTCACCAGGGTCAGTGAGGTGGGCTGTGGGACTGTGTCTGTGGAAATTCACCACCAGCTCCTTGTTTTAGCAGTGTTGATCAGGAGGTGGTTCTGCTGGCACCAGTCCACAAAGTCTTGAGTCCGCTGTCTGTGATCTGAGTCATCCGACTATGGCAGAGTCATCAGAACTTTTGCAGATGGCAGTGTGGGGGGTTGATGGTGAAGTCTGCAGTGTAGAGGGTGAAGAGGAACAGTGCCAGCACAGTTCCCTGTGGGACCCCCCATGCTGCAGGCCAGCCTGTCAGAGACACCGCCCTGTGTCCTCACATGCTGTGGGCGTCCAGTGAGGTAATCCAGTATCCACTAGGACATGTGGTGATCCACTCCTGATGACTCCAGCTTGTCCCACAGAAGTCCTGGCTGGATGGTGTTGAAAGCACTGGAGAAATTAAAGAACATGATCCTCATGGTGCTTCCAGGTTTTTCCAGGTGGGTCAGAGCTTGGTGCATGAGGTAGATGATGGCATCATCCACCCCAATGCCAGGCTGGTAGGCAAACTGCAGCAGATCCAATGAAGACCTCACCAGGTGGCGCAAATGGTTGAGGACTAGCCTCTCAAGGGTCTTCATCAAATGTGAGGTCAGAGCCACCAGCCTGTAGCTACTGAGGTCCTTTGGATGTTTGGTTTTTGGTTCTGGACCGGTACCACAAAGGAGGTCTTCCACAGTTGTGGCACTTTCTCCAGCTCCAGGCTCAGATTGAACATAAATGCCATGATGCCACACACTTTATATCTAATACCTCATTATATCTGATGTCATCTGTCTGTAATTTTAATGTTGCTGGGGGCTGGAAATATTTTACCCTTTCCTGCTTTTTAGTGTCCCATACACAAGTGACACATTTCAGGCATGTTCTTTCATTCACCAGAGTTCATGCTTATTAATCCAGGTATAAATCCAACAATGTTCAGACAGGTAATCTGGATGGTTTATTTTGTTGCTGAGACGTTTCATCCTTCATCCGAAGGACTTCTTCGGTCCGAGGAGCCCACCAAACCAAACTTGATTCCCACAAACAGCTCACTCCCACAGTGGGAAAGAAAAGAAAAAAACAGTTTGCTGGTGATTTTCTTTCATTCTTACTTTTTTTTAATTATTATTATTATTGGTTTTCAGTCACTCCTGTATTAGTCAGCTTGCTATAGATTTCAGTCTTCTTTCAGACCTGATGTCCTATAGGGCTATTAAACTGTCACCCAGGATTTACTCAAGATGAGTGGGAAGAAAAACCGAGAAATGATCTACCGTACTCAGGCACAATGATGGAGGAAAATGTAAAGAAAAGAAGTTAGATGGAGGTATGATTGCAAAAAATATATAAATAAATCTGAGTACCTGATGTGTTTAAGAGTGCATTATAAAGAACTGTTACTGGTCAATCTCACACCATGATGTAATAATTGTTCTGACATTAAGCCAAGAGCTTTTTTTTTCACAAGATTTAGAAAAAGAAGACTATGGGATAAATTGATTTTGTCACCATCTTGCATTCTCGTGACTCAATCAGTAACAAATCATTTAGTCCTGCAAATTTCTTTAGTTTACAACATTTTAAAAGCATTTGGTTATGTTTTGAACTTTAGTCACACCAAATCGAACAAAAAAATATACCAAACCAAACAAAAACGCTCACAAAGGTTAACGTGTCCACTCAATTTATCAAACCTCTCTTGGCCATTAGGCCGTCAAAACCATTAAAATGGGATAATTGCATCAAATTTGCGCCTGTCTGTTTTCTCCACTGAGTGTTTTCAGATAAATTAAGATGCACTGATGCATGTTCAACCATTTCCACCAAAAATATTCAAAGATTTCACGCTGTCATCAACTTTCCTCTCACACAAAGAGGGAAGAAAGGTGAATGAGGCAGAAGATGTGGATAATGATGTCTCTATCAGGATGCTGCTTATAAGGCATCAACTGCTCACTTATGTGTGTAGCGCTGACAGCTCTAATAACAATGGCTGTCACATTACTGGACCTTCACTGTCCAGGATGTACTCTGCTTGTTTAGCTTGCTTTTTTTAAAACGATGTGTCAGCAGAACTTGAGGGACACTTATTATTAGACATAAACCTGCTCAGAAAGTGTCTGTTGTGATGGATTGTTTAAATCTGCACACATTATATTTAGCTTAGTGAAAAATGCGGTCGTGATTTTGAATAAAGCAGGCAGAAACGCTTCATGTTTCAAGGTCATCGCAGAGATAATCTAGCATCATAAACGAGAATGCTGAGAAGAAGAAATTTGCGTGCTTACAAATTGTCCGTTTGATCAGACTGGAGAAAATAAAGTACCCTATAAAAGTTAATCAAAGTGAAAAAGAATTGTAACATGCAATGTAGGGCTTTAATAGACTACTCGAGTAATCGACAGATCAATTACTTGGACCTCTATCGAGTTTTTTAATTTCAAGTTGAGTAGTCGTAGTGACGTCATCACGTCGCAGTTACAGAACTGAAAATGAATCAACTTCCTGTTTGGAGCACATTGTGAACCGATGTTACACCAGATTCTGTGACCACCGTGTGATGTGACCGTAGGGAGCGGTGTTGCATGAACTGTTGCAGGTCACAGAATATGGTGCAACACTGGGTCCAATGACCGAACCAGAACCAGCTTCCTCGGACGTTGTTTCACAAATAAAAGGCAAAAAATATAAATCTCTAAACCTACAAAAACCTATTAACATATTAATCTCTAAAACTAAACCTAATGGGCAGCACTACAGGCGGTGGTGCAGGGTGGTTAACCGCCCCACTGTTTTAAGTTTTGTTTTTGATGTGCCGCACAATTTTTTTTCTCACTTTTGCAGCTTAATAATAATAACTAACAGTTTTGGGTTTCCTGTGACTTATTTGCTGTAAGATAAACGGTAGGAGCCTAATATATGCTCCCAATGTTTTGTTGGTCTTTTTTTGTAAATAATAATTTATATATATTTTTTGCGGTTTTAATTAGTTAATTATTTTTTGCATCTTGAGATCCTATGACATCATCAACTACTCGAGCACTACTCGAGTATTATTATGTTAATGTCGAATTTTAAAATTATGTACTCGTTCAACCCCTAATGCAATGTAATGTAACTCGGAACTCTTGATGCAAAAAACAACTCATTGTGCTAGAAATGGAACAAAAAGACTCACTTTTAGGCTGTGTACGGTATGTGCATTGTCTAATTATAAAGGTAGGAATGGGTGTGCAGATTTAGGTAGATCAGTCACTCAGGCAGTGTACTGTTGCCTAAAAGAAATTATGAAAACCTGGAATTGTTCAGGAAAGATACAATCTGACAAAAGTATAAATTTTCCTCCTGCATTAGGCTTGCCAGGGAGCGAAGTGAAGGAACATGCTTTGCTTTATTGACAGCCCAGGGGAATATGATTCCCTTCAATGAATATCATTTGGCATATCCTCATCCCACGCCTTCAGTAATTTACAGTATTGATTTGAAACAAAGTCATACACTGTGAAGTGGGTAGGAGAGTACAGTGCTTTCATTTAATGCATTAGTGATCTAGCTGCTGGTTTGCTGCACAACAACCAATGATAATAAAACCTACATCTGAATTTGGCCTGTGGGGAGCGAAGACAAAGGCGTCTGTCAAGGTGAAGCAGGGACTGAAAGATGATCGTCTTTAAGACTGACGCTTTGAATGTGACACCCTGATACCTCCAACCAGCATGCTGAAAAGCATTTTGGACCAAATAAACACAATAAAAAGCATAATCCATGTTCTTTGTGGGGGAAAAAAGTCAAGTTATAAATGACGCTTCCCCTCGTCGCTGACTCTTCCAATCAATTACAGATCGTATCCAGGTGATTTAATTTGATTTTGTGTTGCAGTGGAGCGATTTTGGGATGTGCAGCATTTATCAAAACATTATGCGGAGTGAAACACAGGGGACACCGGTAGTCAGTGTTACAGCCAAATCAATCAGACACCACTGAGCGCCCCCTCTGAACAAAATGGGCCATTTTTATTCTCCTGATATCTCTGTGTGTGATGCACGAGCACTAAAAGGTTTTTGCTGTTCTAAGATTCATGAGGGAAAAAATCTGTAGATGAGCCTAACACCAATGCACTGATTAAATAAACACAAATATTGTATATATGTACAAAACCATTTCCCCCCAATAGAGTTTAAATTATAGATCATCCATTTCCCCACCCTCTTAATAAAATGCTCAAGGCAGTTTTTACATATCATACAGAATATCAACATATTTTTTTCCACTGGCCAACCAGTGAATTAAAGTCATCCTTCTCACTTTGATGGCTCATCTTTCTTTTACCAGAAAGATTAATACTTCTGCTTGACAGGTGAAAGTCATATTCTACCACCCACCTAGTCAGCCACACACACACACACACTGTGTGTGGCTCTCTATCAAGCAGAAAGCTGAAGTCTGTTTATCTAAAATATAAAAGCTTTTTTCCCCCAAATCTGGCCTCCCTGTGCTCCACGTTCCTTTCTTGTGTAGGTTGTTAACTCTGACTATATGCCTATAATTTACATGTCTGGAGTTTTTCCAGTCTGCTTATCTCACTGCAGAGCAACAAGCACCGAGCTGCCAGACTGCACACTGTTAACCTCACAAATCTGAATGAAAGCAAAACAAAAGGTCACCAGTGGGCAATTTCTTTCAGCTACTGCGCATGATTATCCAATATAAAAGGGCGCAGACCTTCACTTGACTACCAAACAGCAGCGCCACGGTGGTAGAAGCTTTCTCTGAACTGTCAAGATTTGCATTATGGCAAATAATGTGGAAAGTCTCTTTTTTTTAACGCTTAGTCTATGAGTAGAAATCCAATTTCCCCTCAGCAACTCAACCCTCCTGAGATCTGACTCCATTTACACCTCTGAACGACACACACTTGCCCAATCACACAGACAGGGATGATGAAATCCAATTTCCCCTCAGCAACTCAACCCTCCTGAGATCTGACTCCATTTACACCTCTGAACGACACACACTTGCCCAATCACACAGACAGGGATGATGAACATGAATGATTGATGCTAGGCACTGACAATGCTTCCCACTTTATAAAACGCTGCACTGGCTTCATGAAACCCCCCAAGCGTCTTTGAAGAAGGACCGAAAGTGATAAAATTCTGACTAGTTTGCTAATAACCCAAAGTGATCCTTTCCTAATTGAACTGAATCACACAGAATCCCTCTTATTAACAATGTCACATGTTCTGTGTGATGTTTCTCTAACAACAAGGTCCCTGCAGGGG
>JBBPBX010090735.1:0-14063 GCA_038048925.1 Garcialebias charrua
CAAACAAACATTTCATACTTTTTCAACTTCATCTTGGTTGCTGGTTTGGTTAGTACGTCTGCAACCATATCATTAGTTGGACAGTACTCCAGAAAAACTTTTCCTTCATTTACAGCTGATCTGATAAAATTATATTTAATATCAACATGCTTACACCTTTGCCTGTGTACAGGATTTTTGGCTAAGGCTATAGTACCCTGATTGTCCTCATAGATCTTAGCTAAATAATCCAGTCCATCCATGTCTTAAGTATAAGCATTCTTGTACAGTAGCAGCTAGTGTCATGTACTCTGCCTCACATGTAGATAGTGCTACAGTGGACTGTCTTTTGGTTTTCCATGAGACTAATGTAGTACTTCGTCCACGCAGTGCGTCTCGGCCTGGAAACTTTCATCAAACCTTCTGAACTTCCTAATGTCGGTGATGATGTGTGACGTTGCACCTGCGTCCACCATCAGACCTCTCCTCTTGATGTCATCCATTCGCGTGTCTGCGTCGCTCACCTGGAAAGCATACTCTCTGTTGCCATCTGTCTCTTCGGCCACTTTGCGTGCGTTGTCCCGGTGCTTTCTACGCCTGCAGGTTTCATTGCTGTGAGTGTTGTTCCTAAAGTGACTGCACCACTGCTTCCGTTGGCAGGTTCTGCTTATGTGGCCTTTCATCCCACATTTAAAACACACGATCTCAGAACTTCCAGCCTCAGGATCATTTGTGCTTCTAGGTGAGAATTTTCTGCCAGAATGCACTTTAGCTTTCATCACATTGTCCTCAGATACACTCGCACGCATATTTTCAATGTCTTCAAAACTTCTCAGTTTTGTCTTAAACTCTGCGAAGGTCATTTTATCACCATCTTCACTTTGAGTGATATAAATAGCAAATGGTTTAAATGTCTCTGGAAGACCCTTCAGGGCCATGGCTATCAGAAGTCCGTCACTCAAATCCTCACCTGCACTTCTTAAAGCGGTGATTGCAGTCTCAGCTCTGATGATGTACTCCGTTACCGACTCACTGGGTGATTTCTGCAGTGAAGTCAGCTCAGTATACAGGTTGATCACTCTGGGTTTCCCTTTTCCGGCGTAATGTTCACGCAGGATTCCAAGCGCCGCACGCCCATCATCTGCTGCGTCATGCATGATAAGTGACAAACTCTTGTCATCCAAAAACTGAATGAGTTCTGCATACGCTTCAGCATTTTTCTTTGCGTCATCTTCTTCTTCTCCATCAGTAGGTCCTGTCAAGATTGTATCTTTAAGCCCTTGTAATCGGAGATGTCCTAGAAACTTAGTTTCCCATAATTTGTAGTTTTTCTCATCTCCATCAAAAAGAAGTCTTGACCATCGGCTGGCTGCCATTTCCTTTTCTCTTCTGTTCATTTTTCCAAACTGTTCAAACACTCTGGGCCCATAACCTGTTGACAGAGTTCACTTTTGGCTCAGCATTAAACGTGACACTTGAACATGGTTTGGTTTCATGTTGCTCCACTTCATTCACCCAGAGAGATGTTTGAAGGAGCACACACCTTTTATTAATTAAAGCTGCACAGGTGCAGTAAATTAAAAGTCACATGATGCATCTGAGCATCCAATACAAAACAAGCCTATAAAGAAAAACAAATTCAAACAAAATGAGAGCAATACAAAAACATTCATAATGTCAACATTTTTAAAACCAGATGTGGAAATGGAGAATGCCTTGTTTGAATGTTGTATTGATTCTATAGATCAGTCTCCTTCTTCCTGTTCCTCCTTTATATTTCAGCTCTTCATTGCACAAATGACTAATGTAAATTTTGAATGGTCTCAAAACACTACTGTACTGTATAGTGATACACAATTTTTGTTCATTTGCCCCTTGTTTTTTCTTTTTCTTTTACAGAGCTTCCAGCAGTTGTGAAAAAAGTCTAAAGATGTGGCGATCGGATCTCAGCGTTGCTTCCATCCACTCAACACCAGCTGTACACTTGTTGCTCCACCCATCTCTGTTCAAGTGTTGTCTGACCCTGATGACATGGTAATTAACTGAATGCATGGATACTATATGTTATTGATCCATTTGGGAATCATTACAATACAACTTCTTTCTACATCTTTTGATTGCACATAAATGATAGATGAGAAGTGATATGATACCCCTTGATGGTATGCAATAAAGCTATAGAAAATATGCTTAGGCATATTCATTGCAAAGATGAATATATACTATAGATTTCCAAATACTGTACTGTAAATAAATGTTTAATCATTATTTGGTTAACAAGATCCATGTGTTTTGCACGTGCCAGATGTAGAAGTCCCAAGGCGAAAGGTGAAGTCTCTACGGACTACCAGCTCAGCCTTGCTGGTGCTCATCTACGGGAGAGAGTTATTGGCCAATTGAAGTTTGACTGGGAGGCAATCGGGGGCTCATAAAGATGTGGAGTCAAAGCCACCTTTGGACAACACAAAGCTTGATACTTGGTGAGTGTATAATGTAGGACAAAACTCATTCTAAAATACATTCCTAATGTTTTTTCTCGTTTTATGAACAAATTACTGTAATGTTCCATGCTCCTCACGGTTTATGATGCAGATTCTGATACAATCACCTAAAAATGCCATTCACTGATACCATATGGATTAGATTGGATTTGGTTATGTGCTCTATAATAATAAAAAAAAGTTTACATCCATCCATCCATCCATTTTCGTCCGCTTATCCGGGGTCGGGTCGCGGGGGTAGCAGCCTAAGTAGGGAGGCCCAGACTTCCCTCTCCCCAGCCACTTGGAGCAGCTCCTCTGGGGGAATCCCAAGGCGTTCCCAGGCCAGCCGAGAAACATAGTCCCTCCAGCGTGTCCTGGGTCTTCCTCTGGGTCTCCTCCCGGTGGGACATGCCCGGAACACCTCACCAGGGAGGCGTCCAGGAGGCATCCTAACCAGATGCCCGAGCCACCTCAACTGGCTCCTCTCGATGTGGAGAAGCAGCGGCTCTACTCCGAGTCCCTCCCGGATGACTGAGCTTCTCACCCTATCTCTAAGGGAGAGTCCAGACACCCTGCGGAGAAAACTCATTTCAGCCGCTTGTATCCGAGATCTTGTTCTTTCGGTCACAACCCAAAGCTCATGACCATAGATGAGGGTGGGAACGTAGATCGATCGGTAAATTGAGAGCTTTGCCTTTTGACTCAGCTCTCTCTTCACCACGACAGACCGGTACAGCGCCCGCTTCACTGCGGACGCTGCACCTATCCGCCTATCGATCTCACGCTCCAGTTTTCCCTCATTCGTGAACAAGACCCCGAGATACTTAAACTCCTCCACTTGGGGCAGGACCTCCGACCCGGAGAGGGCATGCTACCCTTTTCCGGCTCAAGACCATGGCCTCGGAAAAGTTTACAATCAAAGTTAAATGCAGGTTATGGGTATTATTCGTAGTTGTTAAATCAAAAATATCTGAGAGCATAACTTTTTTTTTTTTAAAGGGAACCACAATTACTTTTAACATTAGACTTTATAATAAACTTTTATTTTAACTGTAAAACAATGACTGTAAAAATACTGTAGGGTGTTTATCTAAAAAAAGCTAAGTCTGGTCCTCTGGACATTCAAAAAATAAAACAAAACAAAGCAAAAAAAAAAAATGTAGAAACGTTTCGTCTTTCGTCCGAAAGACTTCCTCAGTCTGAGTTGCTGTGTTCAGCTCAGTCTTATAAATAGCACCCTCCCACAGTGTTGCACAACCAGTTGGCTGATGACAGCCTGAAACCAGCTGCTCACATGATCAAGGAGGGCCATCAGCCTAACAATGGATCATTAGCACCCTGATGGTTGTTTGCTATTCACAGAGGGCTGAGTGATACTAGCAATAACAGCATTGTAAGAGGGGGACAGTTGAACCCGGAGGCCTCCACCCCTGTTTAATGATGGACGGTTTCTTTTCACAAAGATGGCCTCCTTTACTCCTCTCTCAAACCATCGTTCCTCTCTATCAAGGATGTGAACATCTTCATCCTTGAAAGAGTGACCGCTGGCGTGGAGATGAGTGTAGACTGCAGAGTCCTGACCTGATGATGTTGATCTTCTGTGCTGGGCCATCCTTTTGGCCAGTGGCTGTTTAGTTTCCCCGATATAGACTTAGCTTTTTTAGATTTTTCTACCTGGATTATTGAGCATGCATCAGAGTATGTAGGGTGTTTAGTTTTGTAAATTTTTAAAGTATATTTTAACATGTGTATATTTTAACACATGAAAATATATTTTAAAAATGTACAAAACTAAACCACCCTACAGTATTTTTACAGTTAAAATAAAAGTTTATCAAATAAAGTCAAATGTTTAAAAGTAATTGTGGTTCCCTTTAATAATAAGTTATTGTTTATCACTCGTGAAACCTAGAGACATATTTTAAGGATATGTTTGATGTGAGAGTAATTACACTGATGATAGAATAACATAACATTGGAGTAATTTCTGTTTTTTTGGTGTGTTTTTTTTTTTCAGTCTACACCAAGCCAAAGTTCCCTGACACCACCATGCAAGATGTGCGAAGAGTCATAAGAAGAAGAAAAAAAGCAACATAAACAACTACCGGTGAAGTTTTTTTTTTTTTTCTTATCCCCCCCAAAGATGTGAAGATGCCTTCTGAAAAGGAAAGACTTCAGTTTCCAGTTGGAGACACTATTTTTGCTTTGTTTAAGCAAATGCACACATTTTTACATTGTGTTCTGGACTTTATGTTTACACCTTGAAATGCAAATGTGCACCTTTTCCTTTTCAATTTTTAAAACTGGGAAGGGATTCATTTTAATTGCTGCTGTTTTGTAAACTGTTTTTGAGCTGCACCTTAATTTTATATAAAAATATTGAAGTTCTCAAGACCTTGTTTTATGACTTTGTAAACACATCTTTCAGAATACTTTAAAAAATAATTTTTAGCATATACTGTAAATAGTATTGTGCAAGTATTGTTAAGCAAACTTACAAGTGTAACATAACAATTACAATGACAACATGGTATTAGTTTTAGAAATTCAAAAATTTAACTTAAATGATAAAATAAACTGTAAACTAGAAGTAAATAACAAGTGCATTGGAAGTATATGAAAAAGTGTACTAGTGGTATACTTTAAGTATACTGTAATAAACTAAAGTATGAACTAGAAGTATATAACAAGTGCATTTGGAGTATAAAGAAAAGTATACTAGTGTTATACTTTAAGTATACTTCAATAAACTAAAATATGAACTTGAAGTACACTGGAAGTCTAATTAAAAGTGTACTACTAGTATACTTTAAGTATACTTCAATAAACTAAAATATGAACTTGAAGTACACTATAAGTACATTGGAAGTCTAATAAAAAGTGTACTACTAGTATACTTTAAGTATACTTCAATAAACTAAAATATGAACTTGAAGTACACTATAAGTACATTGGAAGTCTAATAAAAAGTGTACTACTAGTATACTTTAAGTATACTTCAATAAACTAAAATATGAACTTGAAGTACACTATAAGTACATTGGAAGTCTAATAAAAAGTGTACTCCTAGTATACTTTAAGTATACTAAAATGGGCCAATTTAGTACAAAAAAAGTTTATTGTAAGTAAACTGCGAGTATACTTAAAAGTACACTTAGAGACATATACTTTATATACTTAAGTATACTTAACAACATATACTTAAAGTATACTTCTTTTTGGTAAGGGTCGTATTCCTGTATCTTTTAAGTCGCTATTAAAATGTCCAAATACTTTTGCTATATAAACTACATTTCTATAGTTTTGCTGGTGAATATAATGTCTCGTGTTTTTGTCTAAAACTGTATGTGCGCTGAGCGATCTCATAAAGCGGCTGTGAATCCACACACACACGGGGCGAGCCTCTGGAGGCGGGGCTAGTGAGCTTCAGGGTTCTGTGAGCCTCGCGCTGCAGGAGGAAGTGCAACGCTTAAGTAACAGAGCAAAAATAGTAACTTTTCACAATCTACAAATATCTAGAACATTAAACACTCAACTAAAAGTTTTAGTATTTTGTTAACAATTTAGTTTTGATCATTTTTAAACATCAGCACAGAGTTTACATTTTTAACATGATTTCCCAAAACATTCCACAATTCAACTCCCTGTATTGAAATAAACCGTCCCTTCAAACTAGTTCTATACCTTGGCTTTGCAAAAAATGTCAGTTCCCTTTAGACTATCAGCTTTCTCTCTTAACAAAATACATTTGAACATTTGAGGGTTCCATTACTAACAAAATATTATAGTCCACCAAATCATAAAACTTCAGTACTTTGAGTTGTTTAAACAATATATTAGATAGATGACATCAAGGCTTTCTTGTAATAATTCTCACAGCTCTTTTCTGTAAAATAAAAATAGATTTTGTTATAGTTTAATTTAATTCATAAGTAAAGGTAAGACTAAAATATTTTCTCCAACTTAAATGTGCTTTTTTGTGAGCTACAGTTTGTATGTGTAAAGATAGCTGATATGAGATTTTAAACACAACTGCTGCCAATCAAATGGCGAATGAACTACTCTGTAGGGTTCATGTATTATAAAAGAAGAAAATAACGCTATCCAAAGTATCCAAAACCCTGCAAGCTATAGACAGAAGCCAAAACATGGAGAACATTGTCTGTTTTTTATCATGCATATGAAAAAAACTGCACAGTGCCTCACCAGCCATGAACCTCACTGCACGTCACTGGAACAAGGTGCAACATATGATATGGGAATTGCACCCCCGCACGGTTCACCTGAAGCATTACAATCACGCCTTTTAAGGCAAGTGAGTGTCTGCATCACCAAGGGGCCCTTTCCCCAGTATAAAAGACGGTGACTCCTCACAATCGGTCTCATCATGCACTTCACTGAGCTTGGGCATTGGAGGGGCAACATACCATACCATACCATACCATTTTATTTGTAAAGCACTTTCAACAGGAACAAGTCCACACCAAAGTGCTGGACAAACAAACAAACAAACAACAGGCAACACACACAGTGAAATACAACACGAAATACATAAAAACATTGCAGATCATAAATAAAACGATCCAATACAAATCAGCTGGTGTTGAAAGCAACAGAATAGTAGTGAGTTTTTAACTGGGATTTGAAAACTGCGAGGGAGGGGGCCTGTCTGACAGGTAGAGGTAACTCTTTCCAGAGTCTTGGGCCTGCTACGGAGAAAGCCCTGTCACCTCTGCGCTTCAAGCGAGTTACTGGAACTCTTAAAAGTACCTGGTCCTCTGACCTCAGAGCATGTGGTGGGATATATGGGTGTATCAAATCCAAGAGATAGGCAGGGGCGAGGCTGTTCAGTGATTTGTATATGCAAAACATGTGTTGCACCTTGTTCCCTTCCTTCAGGGAACATTGGTTATGGTGCATAACCTCCAGTTCCCTTATCAGTCAGTCCACTATGGTGCAACATATGATATGGGAACACCCTACATGCCCTGGAAATGCATGCTTATGTGACCTTTAGCCTCAATAAGACAGGCATTAACACGTTTAATTCTCCTTTGTGGAGAGCACAGCCTGTGTGACGTCACAAGTTGTAACGTCCAGGCTGTAGTGTTTAATAAACGTGTTTGGAGATGCCCAATTAGCCGTTGCGCAGATGTCAGCTATTGAAACACCTCTAAACAGGGCCCAGGAAGTAGCTAGGCCTCTAGTTGAGTGAGCATGTACCCCACTGGGTACTTGCTGACCTTTGCTGCTATATGCTCTAGAAATGGCCTCTGTTACCCAGTGGGAGAGGCGTTGTTTTGACAGAGCTCTGCCTGCAGCAGGTTTAGCAAAGCATATGAACAGCTGGTCTGTTTTTCTCCAACTGCTGGTTCTTTCTTTATAAGTGCTCAGGGCCCGCACGGGGCAGAGCGCCTTTAAACGCCTCTGTTCTGCATTCAGAACAGGAGGAGGAGGAAAAGCAGATAGTTCAAAGCCCAGACTTTTGTAATTTAAAGTTGGGATTTTTGGCACATATGCGGGGTTTGGACGCAGGATGACCTTTAGGGTTGGGCATCGTTTGAATTTGAGCAATTCCGGTTCCGATTCTTTGTTTCGATTCCGATTCTTTTCGATTCTCGATTCCGGTTCTTTTTGTAGGCGGGGTTAAAAAAAGACATGTCAATTCAATTCAGTTCAGTTTATTTATACTGTATAGCTCCAAGTCACAACAGAAGTTGTCTCAGGACACTGAACAGAAACAATCAAATATAAAAATAACAAGTTAACAGAAACTTTAACATAAAAATAATGTTAACACTTTTTATCTGAGGAGACTACTTTGAATTTAACTCCATCATGTTATAAAAGAGCTACAGTAGTTAGCCAGAGTTCTTTCAGGATGAAATAATTTGAACTTCTGTTTGAATTTAATGCTATGAACATTTTCCCTTTTTTTTAATTTACTATGAATTTCTCACAGGGCTATTTTCAACCAGTATACAGTATACATTTCAAACTTATGAACTTCAATATGTTATGAGTTTTCTTTTCGCAGGGGTACACAGTTACACTGACGTATTTACCTTGGACAGTCATTGGTGAACACCATGGAGCCATTTCAGGTCGTTTGTCTAAAAAAAATATGAGCTAACGTTAGCATTGTGTTTGTATTTGAGCTGACTTACCACTTTAAGTGGAGTATAACTTGTTACCTGCCTTAATGTTGGTATGAGATGTAGTTTATAGTTTTTATTTACCTGATGGAGCTGGCAGCGAAAAGTCAGGCGGAGCGTTTTGCAGACGGACCACTGTTACTTCCGGTCGAACACAAAGCGAAAATAATCCGGTGGAACGTGTCAAAGACGGGACATTATTTTACTTCTCCACACTCCTTTACATGATAGAAAATTATTGCAAGTACTGCTCTGAGCTGACTGGTCATTTTATTAAAGTTAAGCCACGCTTTCGACCGTAGATGCACACTTCCGGTGGATTCTTCTTTGTTGGTTTTCGACGTCAAATTCTTTTTCGACGTTGGCGGCTACTTCTGGTTGGCGGACTAGCATCGAAAATAGCAATCGAAAATTAATATTTTGAACGATTCCGATAAAACCGGAGAGTTAGTCCTGGTTCCGAACATTTCTCGATGCTCAACCCTAGTGACCTTTGACCCATCCTGAGCTCAGCAAACTGAGTGCTCAGGTGATGTACAGACAGTGCGTGTAGGTCACCCACGTGCTTTGCCGAGCACAGAGCTAAGAGCAAGGTAGTCTTATACGACAGCAGGTCAATCTTAATACTCTGTAGTGGCTCGAATGGTGGTCCATAGAGGGCGTCCAGCATGAGTGACAGGTCCCACTGTGGGGCTAAGTCTCTGCTTGGAGGCCTTTTTCTTAGCACGTCCTTCATGAACCTGATCATGAAAGGGTGGGCACCAGATGATTTACCCCCTATCCTTCATGTCACGCTGAAACAGCAGACAAAAATACATTAATAGTGGAAAAGGAGCGGCCCTTCTCCAGTAGGTCATGCAGAAAAGTGAGAAGCTGTGCTATGTTACAGGAATATGGGGTTATATTCCTCTCTAAACACCAGATCTCAAAAACACACCATTTGCGTGCATAAAGTGTTTTTGTTGACTTTGTGCGTGTGCCTTGTATTGTGTTTACCACATTACTGGGTAGGCCAGAGGCTAACAGCCGGGTCCTTTCAGGGGCCAAGCCCATAAGGCCCAGAGCCACGGGTGAGGGTGCCACACCTGCCCGTGGGCCTGTGCAGCTGCCATGGTGTTCCTGCTAAAAGTGAAATCACTTCTGCAAACCAGGTCTTCTTTGGCCACCGTGGGGCCGCCAGAATCAGTGTGAGCCACCCCACCCCCCTGCGCACGTGCTCCAGTGTCGCTTGAATTAAAGTGACAGGTGGGAATGCATAATACAGATTTGTCACTGGCCAGTCATGCATAAGCGCGTCAAGGCCCAGGGGCGCGTGTACGTCCAGTATTGAGTAGAACACATCAAGGTGGGCATTGTCCCTGGATGCGAACAGATCTATGTCTGCTCTCCCGTATCGTGTCCATATTTGGTCCACAATACGTGGGTGAAGACGCCATTCCGAGGGGAGGGGGGCTCCTCTTGAGAGAGCGTCTGCCCCGTAGTTCAGTTCCCCCATAGGTGCATTGCTCTCAGTAGCTATGTTTACATGGGCAAAATTCTGTGACCAGATTGAAATGTGTTCTGTTTGCATAATTAGATAGTACTGTTTACATGGGCACAATCCGTTCATGACGAACGTTTACATGCAGCAGGCTTTTATTCTGACCAGAAGGTCTGACATGCGCAGAGTGGTACACTCCCCTTAAAAAAAAACGAAGAGGAAGTTACTTTCGTGAAAACCACAGAAGAAGAAGTTACTTCCGGGACGAAAGTAAACAGATACGTCAAAAATGGACCCGTGCCAGACTGTAATGACAGCAATGGAGTTTTTACATGTTTTTACTGCACTCCCTGATTGAACTACAGGCAAAGCAGCACGTGCTTTTAGTTTTTTTTTATTCACAGGATGAGAGCGCTGGCCGTCCTATATCCTCCAAGCTGTCGTGGACAACTGTTGGTAAGATGATAAAAACGCTGTATGCTAATAAACTTTTTTGTCCTTTCTTTTTCTACCTGTTTTTGCGTGATACTGTCTGTACTGTATTTGTTATTAATTACTATTCTTCCTCTGTTTTCCTGTTTCTGGAGCATCAGTTGCAAGATGCCAGGCAGTGCCCATGATACCAATGTCCTGTGCCACTCAGACCTCTATCAAAGGGCTCATCTGTTTCCAAAAGTAAGGCTAATACTGTATTTACTATATTGTATTTAGTATTACTACAACAATTACAGCTAAGTATCTTAAAGTAGAGATGCTTAGCTGTAAAGTTTTATTTAAAAAACTGTTTGTTTGAACCATGTCTTTAAACAAATAGAGTTAAATGTTGCCAAAATGTAAGGCTAACATTTACTATATTGTATTTAGTTTTACAACTATTACAGCTAAGTAATCAGTAGACATACTTAGCTGTAAAGTTTTATTTAAAATAAAATTTGTTTGAACCATGTCTTTAAACAAATAGTTAAATGTTGCCAAAATGTAAGGCTAACATTTACTATATTGTATTTAGTATTAAACTATTACAGCTAAGTTTATCAGTAGACATACTTAGCTGTAAAATTTTATTTAAAATATAATTTGTTTGAACCATGCCTTTAAACAAATAAAAAGTTGAACACTAAATATTGGCATGCCCTTTTTTTGCAGTCTGTGAGGAACATTGAAGGAAAGGACGTCCGTCTCTTCATTTGTTGGTGACCCTGCATACCTGCTGTTGGACTGGCTCGTCAAAGGATACCCAAACTCCTCGTCTGACTCCTCAGCAAGTCATTTAATGTTTACCTGAGCGCTGTCAGGGTGACCGTCAGGTTACTGAAGTCACAGTGGAGAGTTCTTCTAAAAATATACTTATGTATTTGTGTTCACATGCAGTTAACATTTGTATAAATATATTATCACAATAAAAAACTGCAAATAATACTAGTGAACATCTGAGCTCTTTAATGGACCAAACATTTTAACAAATTCTTGTAAACAATTGATATTGCTTGTTTGAAACATGTTTCATTCTTAGTGCAATTCGAGGTATTTCAGAAAAACATAAAAATTAAACATTCAAAGCGTTTGTGCAAAACAGACGATGTGCACAGATCACCACATCTTGTAATGATGACAAAAAAATAATAAATTATTTGGTCATTTAAAACTACAGTACTACAGTTACTGTACTTCTTCAGTAACTTCTTTATCAACTCATCACATACTTTCACAATTTCAATGTATGCATGTGATTTCGGACAACAAAATTGGTGAGAAAATAATCGATTTTACTTCCAAAATGTATGTTTCTGTGTCCTGATAGAACAACAAATGTGTTTTTATTCTGTGAGTCATGCAGAAACTCAAAGAGTCCTTATTAAACCATCTGACTGTTTTAAGTTAGGACATGTACCTTAATTGTACCATAAACTATCAATCCTAATGTCTGTGTAAAACATACATTTACAGATCTGTCAGGGGACAAAGAAACATGGTTGTGGAGAACTGAAACATTTTCAAATCAGTTTTGAGTTGTTCTAAAGGACATGTGTGAACTTCTTTGGGATTCCTCAGTAGAAGACGTGGGACTCTTGCATCTTCTGCCACCTGCCACGTGCCACCATCACCTGCCACCTGCCACTGTCTGTTGTGTGCTGCTGCCAGCTGCCTCTTCAAAGCTGGACTCATCATCTGAAAAACAAACAAAATAAAGTCTAACTGGACCCCTGATATGTTCAAATTTGTTAGGTTAATTATGTGGTTAGTTGGAGTAGTGTTATAATCTACAATACGGTATTCTGTAGTTCTATGCAAGCCCTAAAGCTACTCTTATTTCTTATTATAATTACATTTTTACATATTTGTTGTATTCTAATTACTCAAGTAATACAGTACAGAGGGTTAATGTGTTTTGAAGAGTCTAACCAGAAAGGATGTTTTGCTCCTGGTTAGCTTCGGGGCTGTAGTCCTCTCCTCAGATTCCTCTCCTCCTTATAACCTAGATCCACACCGCTGTCTGCTGTGCTGGAAGTGGTAGATCTCTCATCAGTTCATCCATCAACACGCAAAATGAAAAAGTGGTGGGGTCGTAGCCACTTGTCCCGTTTTTGTTTTTAGCTTTGTAGCGCTTAGCTTTCAAGCTCTTCCAGCGATCTCCGGCTTCTTCCAGCTTTTCATGTACTTGTTTAAATAACTCCGTGTTCCTACACGTTCGGTCAAGGCGTTCGATAATTTTGAGCTATTTTAACGTTTCCATTAGAAATTTTGCCTCGCTCACCGACCAGTTTTGCTTCCCCACCATGTTAGCGTTAGCATCTACCCACTAGCCAGGCGGAGAAGGAAACACGAGGGGGGTGGGGGCAGCGCACATGCGTATTCAGGACAGTTTCCACAGTCCGATAAAAGGAACAGAAAAAGTGTTTACATGAATACCGATCAGGTTACTGATCGGCAGTGGTGGGCCCCCGACCGCTAGGGAGCGCTAATGCGCTAATCCGCTTATAGCGGACCTAATGTTTTTGTCAGCGTAACAGCGGTTTGATTAACTTTTATAATTCATAAGCGGATTTGCGCTATTTTTATTTAAAATGCAGTACCGATAATAACTAATTATCTATCAGTAAAAACGAAAAAAACGTATTTACAGGCCCGGACGACTGCTAACAGACCATATCCTGTCAGCGCCGGATGTGGTCCGTGACAAAAAAGCGTCCCCTCACAGTCTCTTTGCTAGAGCGAGCGCTCTCAGTTAGCAGCCAGTGTGTTACTCTGCAGCCTTATTGCTTGTTTTCGAAGAGTCAGACGAAGAGTTTTTAACATGGAGGGTGAACTTATGGATGTTTCTCAGCGGCCTACGCGACGCGTCTGGATTTTAAACAGTATTTCGCCATATGCCCTCTTCAAAATGGCGGCCGCGACGGCCACAGAAGATAAGGACTTTCCATGAAAACACGGTAAAAACAATTATTTCTTTGCTGAGAAAAAATATATTTCTTAGCTGACTTTATAGCACAAGGTTTTTCTGAGCTTAACCGGTTCAAATGGTCAAATCTGTTGGATTAAAAAAAGTATTTCGCCATATGCCCTCTTCAAAATGGCGGTTAGCGTGTTAGCATTAGCGTCCGCTAGCATTGCTAATACATAAGTGCTTTTGAAATTGCGGACCTAAATAAATCAATAAGTGCTTTAGAAATTGCGGAACTAATTTTTGGATTAGCGCTGCCCAGCACTGCTGATCGGCGTAAACCAACCGTTTCGATCTGATCACAAATTGGGTCGGATCACGCCAAATACACAAAAAATAACCCGAACGGGACGTTTACATGACACACTTTTAATCCGATCGGCCGTTTGATCCGATTACTTATGTCCATGTAAACATAGCTACTGACAGCACTCGTGAACTGCACCATTTCAAAAGCCTTTCGGTCAACAGCAGGAGGGGGAGATCGTGTCCCTCCTCCCTATTGATGTGGGCAACTACGCACT
>JBBPBX010090736.1:0-14062 GCA_038048925.1 Garcialebias charrua
TATGTATGTATGTATGTATGTACGTACAGTATGTATGTATGTATGTATGTATGTGAGATGCTCACAAGTCATTTTTTGCAAGTCCAAGTCAAGTCTCAAGTCTCTGATCTCAAGTCCAAGTCAAGTCCAAGTCAAGTCTCAAGTCATTGATCTCAAGTCCAAGTCAAGTCCCTAATATTTGAGTGACACCGTGAATGAATGTATGCTATTCATTCGCAAACAATGGACATTAAATGTCTCTCCTTTTAAAAATATCCAGGTTAACATTAGGTTAACACACTGACGCTAAGCTTGTTTGTAGCAGCTGCTAACAACCTTTTAGGCAGTGACTACACGTTACAGCTTATTTTTATCTGAATGTAGAGGCCAAAACATTACATTAAATGTCTCTCCTCAATTCAATTCAGTTCAGTTTATTTATACTGTATAGCTCCAAGTCACAAGTTGTCTCAGGGCACTGAACAGAAACAATCAAATGTAAAAATAATAAGTTAACAGAAACTTTAATATAAAAATAATGGTAACACTATTTATCTGAGGAGACTGCTTTGAGTTTAACTCCATGTTATAAAAAAGCTACAGTAGTTAGCCAGAGTTATTTCAGGATGACTACTTACTATGAATTTCTCACAGGGCAGATTAGAGCCAACATGGAGGACTCACCAACATATACATTATTATTATTATACATATAATATTGTCCAGTGTCTGATGCTGCAGTCATGTTACTGAGCTCCCACTGATGGGCTAACCTGGTTCCACCAGCAGCAGCAGGATCCTCAGACAGAACAGCTGGTGGGATGTCCTGGTATCTGCAGCCCTCTCTCCATTTGTTTCTTCATGGACATGGAGCTGTGACATTATGTTGTGCCTCTTCCTCAGCAAAACGCTCCTCCAGTGGAGACTTTCTGGACAGACTGCAGGAAGTTCCTAAACAAACAACAGGTTTATCAGTATTATCAGTAAAAAGAGATTATTAAATCATTTTTAAGACTGAGAATGTGTACAATTATTAGCTCTGTTGTTATTGCCTAACTAACCTATTCAATAATTCTTCAAACTGTGACATTCACTCATAATGGAATGAAAGAGAACATAAACAGAAATTATATAATAATGAAAACTAGAGACATTAAAACATTTTAAAAGACACAGAGAACTTTAAATGAATTAAGAATGTTAATAAGTGTTGGATTTGAGTGCAATGTAAGTGCAATCCATGGTTGAATTGAATCCACATCTGAAAAGGGATGCAACCTTTTCACAACATATGCTGTAACTGTTTTGTGGCACTCGGTTACACTGACGTATTTACCTTGGACAGTCACTGGTGAACACTGTGAAGCCATTTCAGGTCGTTTGTCTAAGAAAAAAAACGAGCTAACGTTAGCATCGTGTTTGTATTTGAGCTGACTTACCGCTTTAAGCGGAGTATAACTTGTTAGCTGCCTTAATGTTGGTATGAGACTAGTTTATAGTTTATTTATTTACCTGATGGAGCCGAAGAGGTAGCGATTAGCGAAAAGTTCGGCGGAGCGTTTTGCAGACGGACCACTCTGTACTTCCGGTCGGATACGAAGCGAAAATAATCTGGTGGAGCGCGTCAAAGACGGGACACTATTTTACTTCTCCACCCTCCTTTGCATGATAGAAAATTATTGCAAGTGCTGCACTGACCTGACTGGTCATTTTATTAATTAGTACGCTTTCGATCCCGGAGGCACACTTCCGGTGGATTCTTCTTCGTTGGTTTTCGGCGGCGGCTACTTCCGGTCGGCTAACTAAACTAGCATCGAACATTGGAATCGCAAATTAATATTTTGAACGATTTCGGGAAAACCGGACAGTTAGTCCCGGTTCCGAACGATTCTCGATGCCCAACCCTATTCACGAGTCTCAAATGGCGAGTCCGAGTCGAGTTGGAAGTCTTTTGAATGCAAGTCCGAGTCGAGTCTGAAGTCTCTGTTTTTGCGACTTAAGTGCGACTCGAGTCCGAGTCCCAAACTCGAGTCCCCATCTCTGGCACAATCACATCAGTTTCTTGGCCTACTCACTTCACAGAAAGCACAATCAATGGCTCTTACCTTTAGTTCTCCTTCAATGTCTTTTTCTTTTTTGTAGGCAGGATAGGATATCGGCTGTTTGTTTACAAAGTGAAATGAGCGCACATGCAGCGTTTTGGGTGGTTTCTTCAAATTCAGATTTTTCAACCAAATTCTTCTTAATTCCTCGTCTGTAGGTAGGAGATGGAAACCATACACCGCTTCACAGGAACAATCTTTTTTGTTTTGTTTTGGGTCCGTGTTCAAACTCTGTTGCCTCTGATTTAGCTTGGTCTGGTTGTTCGTGCAGCCACAAAACAGCACAGCAGGACCTGAACCCCGGCAGGACATTTGAGGAAACTTCATGTTTAAACAAAAACAATGTTTGCTTTGATAAACTGAATGCAAATAACTTACAACAAAAAAACTTGCGGTCCGCTCTCTTACTGATACTTCCCGTGTCAGACCGGAAGTTTCTTGGAAAGGCGTTTCTACAGTAAAAGCACAAAGAATATGGTGAGATATGTGAATTTTATTGGGTTTTGTGTTTTATTTTGAAAACCGGAAATCACTCTGCCCTATCGCGGCCGTTATTGTGAGCAGCTTCACCATCCTCCTCACAGTGCTGTCTCGCATGGATGAGTGGGTTCAGAGCGCCCGGTGTTTGTTGCGGCAAAAACAATTCTGCTGGCAGAGTTAAATCACGGATTAGATTCTACGGAAGCCTGTATGCCCGCCCACCGTAACTATTAGCCAATCTACACCGTGCATTGCCGTCTTCTTCTTCTTCTATTGAGTTTATTGGCGGTTGGCGAACTTATTTTAAGCGCATTACCGCCACCAACCGGACTGAGTGTGTGCATTGCCGTCTGCTCCCAATCATACACGTCATGTCAACAAACTAAAAGACACTTATGAGAGTTGTTTTTGAAAAACAACTTTTTATTTTATTTGGGTTGGATAATAAGGAAAATTGAGGACAAAGCCTTGTTTTATCTACGTCTAGCGACAATAAAAAAATAAAATAAAAAATAAAAAATTTCTGCCAGGCTGAACTGCTCACTCCTGGCCAGCAGAGGGCCCCCTTGAGCTGTCGGGCCCCTGGGCACCCGCCCGGTGTGCCCGTATTATAGATCCGGCCCTGTGTGTGTTGTGTGTGTGAGTGTGTGTGGTAGTGAGTGGGTGGGTGCAGAAAAGGTTGTGGCAGAGAAGACAGAAGTAGTCAGAACAACAGAGAGCAACAGATGAGTGAAGAGGACAAAGACGACAATCTAAGCCTTACGACAGACGAAGAAGAAGAGGAGGAGGAGAGAACAACCAGGAAGGAGACTGGATGGGAGGAAGGAACTGGGCAGGACAGCTACTAAAAGGTGAGGAAGACGAGTGATGAAAACTTCACTTGAACGATGAGTTTGAAAAGGAGAGCAGGAAGTCAGGACGTCTACAAAATAAAAGTCTGTGATGACCCTCTTTTATTTATCTGGAACATAAAAATTATATATATATATATATATTATTTTTTTTTACAATAAAAAGTCTTTTATTTTAATTTGTGAATGACATCACTACATTATTTAAAACAAAATGTATTTTTTAAATAACCTGAGATTTCCAGGTCTCTCTTGTAAATGAGTCCTCGAGGCTCAATGGGATTAACCTGCCTAAATAAAGGTTGAATGATTTTTTTTTTACAGTAATTATAATTAAACTCTCAAGCCATTAGGCCACATGTTGAGGTTAAATAGTGGCTAGCTATATTTTCAATTAGAGGTAGATAATGGGTTTTATAGAGGTTTCTATGATCTCAAGTTACTCAAATCCCAAGGTATTTACTTTTTTTTTTTTAACTAATTTTAAAGGGAACAGTGTCAAAGATTTTCTTTCCTATGGAGGTCACAGCATCGGTTTGCTCTTTTGGACCCTATAACCAGATAATCAGAATTTTTGAAGCAAGTTAAGTAATTCAGAGACACTTGTAAGGAGGTCTGATATGTATAAAAGCATGTCGTCTGCATATAAAGAGACATTGTGTTCTGTACCTTGTTGATTTATCCCCTTGATGGATTTCTGCCTTAAAGCTATAGCCAGTGGTTCTATTGTCAACACAAACAGAAGTGGTGAGAGTGGGCACCCTGTCTCGTACCTATTTAAAATAGGAAGATATGTTACAGTTAGTGCAGACCGCCGCCGATGGGGAGGTATATACCATTCATTCAACCTTTATTTCTACAGGTTAATCCCATTGAGCCTCGAGGACTCATTTACAAGAGACCTGGCTACAAACAAAGAATGATGACAACAGCGACAACAATAGACAATCATAAGAGAGGCATACAGAGTTTTTTAACAAGATAAAATAAAGATGTCTCCACATTTAAATAACTTTAAAGTCCCTAAGAGTAATCCCACTCCACCCGGTCAAATGCTTTTTCCATATCTAATGAAACAGTGACTTCATCACAGGTGTGCTCAGGTGGGCTGGGAGTGCAGCCACCTAACATTGAAGAAAGTGTGTTTTTAACAAACCCAGTCTGATCAGGCGAGACAATAGTTTCTCACGCTCCAGTCATTTTGCCAGGACCTTTGCAAGGGTTTTACCATCAGTATTTAAAAGCGAGATGGGTCTATATGAGCCGCAGTTCAGAGGCTCTTCATCTTTCTTAGGTATCAGAGATTATAGCTTGATACATGGAGAGTGGCAATGTCTGCGCAGCAAGTGGTTCCTCAAACACAGACCTCAATAAGGGTTAGAGTAGACTTGAAATTTTTTGGAAAACTCTGCTGCAAAGCCATCTGGTCCAGGGGATTTCCCATTTTGTATATCGTTGATTGCAGAGTTAATCTCAGCCACGATAACTCATTCTCCAGGTTTTCAGTGAGAACTGAAGCTTTTCAGAAAAGTCCTCCATGACCAATACACCAGTTGTTGATTCGGTTGTGTACAAGGACTGATAAAATGTACTAAAACATGTATTAATAATAATAATAATAACTTTTATTTATAATGCACTTTACATACAATTGATCTCAAAGTACTACAATTAAGATTAATGTCAGTGTTATTGTGACATGCTCCCTGTTCATTGTTTATTGCTGTAATTGTTTGGCTGACTGTCGCCTCAGCTGATGTGCAAGCAGGAGCCCAGCTTTTTCACCGTGTTCGTATTAACTCTGTCTAGATTTAGACATTAAATACTCTGCCTGCTGAGTGGACAAAGTGTTAAATTCAGTTTGAAGTAATACATGTTTTTTCATTAGTCATGTGAGGAGGAGTGGCTATATTCTCTGTCTAGTTGTGTATCTCATCTGTTATCTGTTTTAGCTGCGCCGACCCCTTTTATTGATTGCACAATAAGAACTTGTTTGACCCCGCAGGTAGGCCTTTATTGCCTCCCAGACAGTAGAGAGGGGCATTCCTGGTGTTCTTAACTTGGAGGAAAAATTCAGTTTCAGATGTAAGAAATGTGGTAGTCTTCCTCAGACAATAACAAGGGGTTGAATCTCCAAGGACAAAATACTGATCTTTATTTTATTTATTTATTTATTCATTTTAAATATAAAACACAAAAAAGACAATTACGGTACAAAGTACAGTATATGAAAAAAAAACAGATTTAAAATGAAAGGAAGCAGAAGAATAAAATTCTTATATATCTGCCCCTTCTTTAAACAAAAATCCATTCAAACAATCAATTCAAACAATGATTATCCATGAACAAAATTAGTAACTCATAACAATTTGCCGATTTATAGTACATTTAGTATTTTAACATATATATACAGTACTGTATAACTTTTTAGGAATTTCTTCCTAATCATTTTCTTAAATAAAGACACAGACTTAGCTTTTTGACATCATTTTCCAAACTGTTCCATAGACCTATTCCATATATTAAAGTAAACCGACCCTTTAAACAAGTTCTACACTGGTTTAACAAAAATGTCTGTTCCCTTGAGATTGTAACAACTTTTCCTTTTTACAAAATGTTTTTGAACATTTGAAGGTAGTGTGTAATTTTGTGTTTTATACATTAATAATTGCATTAATAATAATTAATCTTGTGACCAGGATGCACAATTTCATAATAAGTGAACCGTGGTCCAAGATGAGCATGGCTCCATAATCACCTTCCTCCACCAAAAACAAAATGTGTTCATCAAGAAAAAAAAAATCAATTCGAGAATACATATGGACTGGAGAAAAGAAGGAGTATGATCTTGAAGTAGGGTAACGGAAGCGCCACACATCAGCCACGCCATATGATTCAAGGAATGAGTTGATTAGTTGAGCGGACTTAGTCACAGTAGTTTGAACTGCGGACAAGGGATGAGAGCACACAACTTGTGTCACCACCAATTATAAGATTATGTGTTGTCATGTTTGGTATGTTTGAGAGGAGGTTGTTAAAAAATGAAGAGTCTTCCCAATTAGGAGCATTTATTGAACTCAAGAACACTGGCGGTGTGTTCACCCACCACTACAACACACCGCCCAGCATTATCTGCATGCACACTCGAGGCTGTGCACGGCACCTGCTTACCAACTGTAAAGCTTCCCCTCTTAACTTGGATTGAAAATTACACTGAAACACCTGACCAGACCATTTTTAACAAATGTTCCACTTTCTGCAGAGCGCACATGGGTCTCCTATAAAAAGGTAGTATCAGTGTTCAGCTGTTTTAGGTGTGACATATTTTTTGGGAATTTTACTATAGACCATTAAGGGATTTTACATTTCATCTTACACGTTTAACTGAGCAGCCACCAGAGAGGGCAACAGTCTTGACGTTGGTCATAATTAAACAACCAAAGAATAAATTACATACAGAACATCCCAAGCCAATACAACAAAAACATAAATCCTCTCCGGCATCTCTTACACGGAGCAGTAGCATTAGCATTAGCAATATGTCGCCGTGGAGACGACAGAAAACTTTGGATTGTTTGTGCTCGGAGGTCATCTTACCAGTTTGTTGGTTCAGCACTGCAGCGACACCAGTCTCAGAAACAGAATCCAGCCCAAAGGAAGAAAGTGCAGTTATAAAAATTGGTTTTCCATCAGGCCTGACGGGAGCGCTTCGAGACGCAGCCCACATCACGGGCACCATCTTGAGTGTCTTCGGTTTAAACTACATTTTGGTGTTATTAGCTTTTATCTAGCTTTTTTTATACTTTTTAGTTTTAGCTAACACTTTAACATTTTGGTACTTTTAGCTTTGAGTTATCCTGCTGTTAATTTTGGTTTTGGGATCCATTTGATACTGTTAAATAATATTTTTCTGCTTTAGCTAGTTATCTGCTTTTTTTAGCTATACAGCTGGTCCCCGACTTACGAACAAGTTCCATTCCTGCGGCCGTTCGTAACACGGAAATCGTTGTAAGTCTGAAGTACACACGAGCCGCCACTTATACACGTACATGTACGGTACAAAACAGCTACCACCAAGTTACCAAGCACTTTGCCTATCCTAATACAGTACCCTACATAATTATCACTAAACGCATATAGTCCAGGGCTAAAAAATAAAAAGTTAATTTCTTAATTTGAGCTGGTCAAGCCTGTCTCCGTCTTTTTGCATGTTAGCTCGTTGCACGTCTGAGCTCCGCAGCTTCGTGCTGCTCCACGCAGTCCAAACTGTTTATAGGAAGGACTGTTAGCATGTTTACTCCATATATTTGGAGCCATCATGAAGGGAAAAACAGTTAATAACTTACTGGGAGCTGTTTCTCTGCGGTGTCCGTCCAACAAGCTACGCCGCGTTAGCGTTAGCCCCTCCGCGCTAGCATGTTAGGCCGCGTTAGCATTTTAGTCCCTCCAAAAGGCAGCCGCAGCCGTTTCTCCGCGTTTTAGCATGTTAGCTCAGTGTCCAGACAACATCTTAGGCTGCCAGGCGGACATCGAGGCGAGCTCCCGGCCGCAGCTGTCCTCTCCGCCGCCCGTCGGCTCCGTTTCCCCGGTGACACCATCCATCCCACCCGTGTCCATCCTACAGCAAGGCTTGTTAGAATGTTAGCTCGTTGCTCCTCCAGTCCGGATCGCTGTCTGCTGCTTCACGCGGTCAACAGCGTCATTTTCTTTCGTCCATCCGCAAAACCGCCGTTCAGCTCCCAGCTCATGTATCCGAGCGCAGGAACCTCTGGTCGGACACGGTCCGTCCGAAGACGGCGGTCGAGGCTGGAGCTAACTGGCTAAACTGGCGGGCACTGCCGAAAACTGACTGCCGAAAACTGTCGGAAACTGTCGGAAACTGCCGCAAACTTCGTAAATCGGCTTAAAAATAAAAAATTATGTAATAATAATACAGTAATAATACTTTATTTATAAAGCCATTTAAAACAACCACAGCTGCAACAAAGTGCTGTACACATGAAGTCAAGAACATTTAAACACATAAAAAAGTTGTTGTTTTTTTATATTTTTATTAATATGATGCGTTCGTAGAGTCGGATTGCCGTAGGTCGAGACCGCCGTAAGTCGAGGACCACCTGTAATATGTCCATTTCCCCTGCTTCAGCACGTCCTTCAGTGCTCAGCGTCCAGCAGGTCTGAATATTTAACTGTGCTTTGTCTTTAGTTTTCACGAGCTGCGGTTTGGTTCTGCTCTCTGACATGAATGATTCATGAGCAGCTGCAGTCGCAGCGGTATAATCCACGCCTGCAGCATCTCTTTCCACTCCTTCAGCCGTTCAGTCTGTCGCTTCCTGCAGGTTTCTCCACCTGAATCAGGTTCATAACGACCAGAAAAACAAGACAAGTCTGTTCCTGCTGCTGTTTTCTTTTCCTCTTCTCTCGCTTTCCTCTCTTTCTCCAGGTTACTATCACTTTATCTCTCTCCACTTGTTTCTTCTTGCCCCCGGTTTCACAGTAACTTTTAATCCAGGAAGGCGCGACGGACTCATGCTGACTTCACTCTCGTTCTGCTGTTAGTTGGTAATCCTCCTGGTAGTCAGCTGGTGGGTTAGTTAGTGGGTCAGGTGTGTGAGCAGAGCGGAGTTCAGGGAGGTCAGTCATGCTGAAGCCGAGTTGGAGACGATCAGGAGGATTAAATGAAGTCAAAGCAGAACAACATGACTGTAGAAACTCCGGTAAGCCTCAAAATGTTCTTTATTACAGCAGTTTGTTTATCTGAAGAGTAGTTTGTGATTCACACCATGATTATTATTAGTTAGACAAACAGTTGTAATGAGCAGAATGTAAACACACAGTTTGTGTCAGGGTTGCCAGATAGACAATTATGAAAAGTTACTTTGAAATCATCCTATTTTGACCCAGACTACAGTATAGTAACGGTATGTATACGTGTGTGTGTGTGTGTGGGGGGGGGTCACCTAAATTGTCCCACAAGGCCGGGGTGGCGGGGATGAGGTCTGTACTGTGGTTGGAGAACACGCTCACATGAGAGGAGGAGGGTCGCGTGCCTTGCAACCAGTCTGGCTGGTCAGATGGGATTTCTTTTTTTTTTTTTTTGTGGACAAGTTTGGCTCGATTGACTCAGTGGAGAGTTAATGTGAACCGCACCAGCTGAAAATGTGAACAAATGTTCTGAATTCTGGTCCCCAATTAAACCGAGTCTACGGGACTATCAGGAGTGAAAAGGTTTTTAGACGGACCAGAGTTCACTGTTTTGGTCTGCATCAGAGTTTGATTGCACATTCACACCTCCACAGATGAACCAGACTTTCTAAGCAAACAGACTAAATTATCATCAATTGATTGCAATTATCAAACCTCTACTGTGAGGAGTGAGAGGTCAATCTGCATATGTACAGTATGTATGTATCTTAGCTTTATAACTCAAACTCCACACTCCGTGCTCTTTAATTTAATTAATTAATTTATTAATTTATTCATTTCAAATTTAAAACACAAAATAACTAAAAAAATTTACAGAACGATATAGAGAAATAAAGAACAAATTTAAAATGAAAGGAAGCAGAAGAAGAAGATAATCTTATAATATCTGCCCCTTTTTAAAAACAAAATTCCATTTAAACAATCAATTCAAGCAAAAATTATCAATAAACCATATTTTTAACTCAAAATAATGTAACCAATTTATAGAGATTTAAATATATAACATTCACACATAAATTTCAGCGGGTTCGGATGTCAGTCCATACAATGGGCGTTATCATCTGTTATCATCCCCATATGTAGCGGCGAAACTGTCCAATCTACCTCCTAGCATGTTTGAAAAAAACGTTATCAGCGTTATATTCGCTGTGAGTAGGCAGCGTGTTTCCGTGAACCTGGAAGTGTTGTGTTTTAGTTTTTTTCAGCTTATGTAACCGTTTTCCTAAACCTAACCTTAAACCTGACCCAGAGGACCAACCCTAAACCTAACCAAGACCCCAAACCTAACCACATAGCTAAAGACGAACCCTGCTGTCATCGCTTGTAACGGTGACAACATACCTTTAAACCTCCTAGGAGGTACAGGAGGGGCATTCTGACTGCTACGTATGGGGATGATAATAACTGATAAGGGCCATTTAATGGTTGATAACATCTGAAGCGGGTGTAACTTTTCAACAATCTATTCTTAATCATTTTCTTAAATACAGATATTGACTGTGCAACTTTAACATCATATTATTCTGTGCTCTTTGAATTGAGAAAGCTCCTCGGATGAGAAGCGAATGTTCTTCAATTACTAATAAAGTCCAGCTGTTTTTGTCTTGAACTTATTTGAATTCATGTACCGTATTTTCCGGTGTATAGGTTGCACCTTTTTATGTTTTTTTTTCAAGGCCTGCGACCTATACACCGGTGCGACCTATGGCTTGTTATCACTTTCGGCAAAACAAAATTTTAAATCCAGCTCATTTCACAATTACGTTCATTTATTAAGGAAAAGTTCAGCTCAGACATATATTTGCTATAATTTTTATCAAACAAATAATTGTTTTTAAGTGTTAATCTTCTTAAAAGCCTTGCTGTGCACTCCTGTGGCAGACATTTGCAGCAGAGCTAAACGTAGGTGCGACATATAGACCCGAAAATACGGTAATCAGTAATGCAGTGTGTTGCTCCCTCTATGTCCTCCACATGTGGGTCTAGCAGTACATTCCAGTCTGTTGTCTTGATGTAGTTTAGTTTAGTTTATTCATTCATTTTATAATAATAAAATACAAAACAATTTACATATATACAATAAGAAAAAGAAAAAAGAAAATATAAAATGAAAGGCAGCAGACGAAGAAAACAATCTTATTATATCTGCCCCTTATTCTCCAACAAACAATTCAAACAACCAATTTTTTAAATACCAAAACAAAATGAACAACTTATTTAACTTCCTTTATCTCATACAATTCATAAAATTCCATTTACCTGTGTTTACCTGGACCCTGTGTACATAATCTCATTTCATCACATGTACCACATGCGGTGCAAATGACAATAAAGATTATCTGACTCTCTCTGACTCTCTTTATATATATGTTTTTAACAATTTAACCTTAACCATTTTTTTAACACCATTGATTTAGCTTCTTTAACTTCTGTTTCCAAGTCATTCCATAACCCAACTCCCTGAATTCTGGTAGACCTTCCCTTTAAACTAGTTCTAAACTGAGGTTTCACAAACATATCTGTCCCGTTGAGATTATAACAACTTAATCTTTTAACAAAATACATCTGAATATTTGAAGGCAGTGTATTATTCTGAGCTCTGTACATAACTAACAAAATATTATCATCCGCCAAATCATAGAACTTCAACAATTTCATTTGATAAAATAATATACTTGGATGATAGTAATGCTTTCTAGTGATAATTCTAACAGCTCTTTTCTGTAAAACAAAAATAGGTTTTGTAATTGATTTGCACGCCTTTCCCCAAACGCTAACACAATAAATTAAATGTGGAACAACAATTGTATTATACAACAAATACAGTGCCTTGTCATTCAATAAAGTCCTTGAGAGCTTCTTCCACCTCAGGAGACCAAACTCAGAATGAGCACGTGATGATGTCACTACCACTGGTTTATACAGAGGCTGTAGAAGAACCAGATCGTGGTCAGATTTCCCCAGTGAGCGTAGTGGGACTGCGCTGTATGCTTCCCTCACGTTAGCACACAACAGGTCAGTTGTTGGGTTTTTCCTGGTGGGGCAGTCCACAAACTGGTGAAAAAAAGTGAGTGTGGGGTCCAGTGTCACATGGTTCAAGTCCTCAGAAAATGCTAAGAAAGCCTCGGAGTGTCGTGTTTGTAGTGCTGCAGTGGTGGAGTGAATGACGTCACACGCCGCCTGTACGCCCGCCCGCCGGAGAGTGTGAACACAGGTAAAAATGGCGTGTGAGAACTCCTGAAGCATACAACGGTCTGAGACTCAGTTCAAATCTAATTTGGATCCCGACATTTTTTCTAATTACCGCCCAATTTCACACCTACCTTTTCTGTCTAAAGTGCTGGAAAAAGCAGTTGCTGCTCAGCTGCAGGACCACCTACAACAACACTCTCTGTATGAGAAGTTCCAGTCTGGATTCAGAGTAGCTCACAGTACTGAGACTGCATTGCTGAGAGTTACCAATGATGTCCTCATGGCTGCTGACACTGGCTCTCCCTCCATCCTTGTCCTCCTTGACCTCACTGCAGCCTTCGACACTGTGGACCATAGTATCCTCCTCCACCGTCTTCATGTGGAGGTCGGTCTCTGCGACACAGTCCTGGACTGGTTCAAATCTTTCCTCTCCAATAGGCTGGAATGTGTTAGTCTTGGCAACGCCACGTCCCAGACAGTTGGTGTCTCCTGTGGTGTCCCTCAGGGGTCAGTTCTGGGGCCCCTGCTGTTTTCCCTTTACATGCTGCCTTTAGGTCAAATTATTAATCAGTTCAACATTTCTTTTCACTGCTATGCCGACGACACACAGCTTTACATCAGGACTGGATCATCCTCATCATCCCCATCTCCATCTTCACTCACTGCCCTCTCTACCTGCCTGGAGGAAATAAAGGCATGGATGAATCAGAACTTTCTTCAATTAAACTGCTCCAAGACTGAGGCCATACTGATTGGCACCCCTCACCAGGTACAAACATCAACTATAACAACAATTTCCTTTTCTGGACAAGACATCCCCCTCTCCACCTCTGTTACAAATCTTGGAATAAAAATGGACTCTCATCTTACATTTGAAAATCACATTAAGCTTCTGTTTAAAACTTGCTTCTTCCATCTTCGAAACATCTCCAGACTTCGCCCATCCCTAACTTTTTCCGATGCTGAGAAGCTCGTCCATGCTTTTGTCTCCTCCAGGCTCGACTACTGCAACTCCCTGTTTATTGGAATCCCTGGCAAAAACCTTCAGAAGCTTCAATATATTCAAAACAGTGCAGCAAGGATTTTATTGAGAGTTCGTAAATTTGAACATATTACACCCATTCTCCATAACCTTCATTGGCTTCCTGTCACCTACAGAATTCAGTACAAAACTGCTCTCATTACACACCAATGCTTACACGGAACTTCACCTGACTATCTAAAGGACATTCTTGCACCATATTCATCCACCCGGTCTCTACGATCACAGAACAGTAATCTACTTCACATTCCACGAACCAAATTAAGGACCATGGGAGACCGGGCATTCTGTGTGGCTGCCCCCCGCCTATGGAACTCCCTCCCTGACTACCTGAGAGCTCCACAGTCACTGGTTGACTTTAAAAGCGGTTTAAAGACTTTTCTTTTTAAGCAAGCCTATTCTGCCTCCGCATGATTTTATCTTTGATCTTGGTTGATAGTATTATTGATTTTACTTGATTTTATCACTTGTTTTATTTATTTATTTATTTTTTAAGCAGGCCTATTCTGCCTCCACATGATTCTGTCTTTAATCTTAGTTGATATCATTATTGATTTTATTTGATTTTATCACTTGTTTTATTGTTGTAGCACTTTGAGATTTTTATTAATGAAAAGTGCGGTATAAATTGAATTTATTATTATTATTATTATTATTATTATTATTATTATTATTATTATTATTATTATTTATTATTATTATTATTATTA
>JBBPBX010090737.1:0-10756 GCA_038048925.1 Garcialebias charrua
ACATACAAATAGGTTAGCCTTGACAACACTTTGAAGCTACGGAGTGTTCCGTGAACATATAAATAGGTTGGCCTTGACAATGCTTTGAAGCTGCAGAGTTTTCCACCAACATATAAATAGGTTAGCCTTGACAACACTTTCAAACAGCCGAGTTTACCGCCCACATATAAATAGTTTGGCCATGACAACACTTTGAAGCTGTAGAGTATTCCATCCTCATATAAACAGATTGGCCTTGACAAAGTTTTGAAGCTGTGGAGTGTTCCGTTCACATATAAATAGGTTGGCCTTGACAACGCTTTGAAGATGCGGAGTGTTCGACCCACATATAAATGCGTTGGCCTTGAGAATGTTTTAAATCTTAGGAGTGTTCTACCTACATATAAATAGTTTGGTCTTGACAATGCTTTGAAAATGTGCAATGTTCCGTCCACATACAAATAGGTTAGCCTTGACAACACTTTGAAGCTACGGAGTGTTCCGTCAACATATAAATAGGTTGGCCTTGACAATGCTTTGAAGCTGCAGAGTTTTCCACCAACATATAAATAGGTTGGCCTTGACAACACCGAGTGTTCCGCCCACATATAAATAGTTTGGCCGTGACAACGCTTTGAAGCTGTGGAGTGTTCCGCCCACATAAAAATATGTTGGCCTTGACAACAGCTTCGGAGGGTTCCGTCCACATATAAATAGTTTGGCCTTGACAATGCTTTGAAGCTGCAGAGTTTTCCACCAACATATAAATAGGTTGGCCTTGACAACACCGAGTGTTCCGCCCACATATAAATAGTTTGGCCGTGACAACGCTTTGAAGCTGTGGAGTGTTCCGCCCACATAAAAATATGTTGGCCTTGACAACAGCTTCGGAGGGTTCCGTCCACATATAAATAGTTTGGCCTGGACAATGCTTTGAAGCTACGGAGTGTTACACCCACATATAAATAGGTTGGCCGTGACAACGCTTTGAAGCTGTGGAGTGTTCCGCCCACATAAACATAGGTTGGGCTTGAACACAGCTACGGAATGTTCCCCCCCAAATATACATAGGTTGTTCTTGACAACAATATGAAGCTGCAGAGTATTCCATCCACATATAAATAGGTTGGCCTTGACAAATTTTTGAAGCTACAGAGTGTTCCGCCCCTGTATAAATAGGTTGGCCTTGACAATGCTTCGAAGCTACAGAGTGTTCCGCCCACATATAAATATGTTGGCCTTGACAACGCATTGAAACTGCGAAGTGTTCCACCCACATATAAATAGGTTGGCCTTGACAACACTTTGAAGCTGCAGAGTATTCCATCCATATATAAATAGATTGGCCTTGGCAAAGTTTTGAAACTGCGGAATGTTCCGTTCACATATTAAGAAGTTTGCCTTGACAACATTTTAAAGCTATAGAGTGTTCGCCCATCTATATATAGGTTGGCCTTGACAGCGCTTTGAAGATACGGAGTGTTTGACCCACATATAAATAGTTTGGTCTGTACAACACTTTGAAGCTGCAGAGTATTCCATCCATATATAAATAGATTGGCCTTGGCAAAGTTTTGAAGCTGCGGAATGTTCCGCTCACATATAAATAGGTTGGCCTTGACAACACTTTAAAGTTGTGGAGTGTTCGCCCACCTATAAATAGGTTGGCCTTGACAACGCTTTGAAGATTCAGATTCAGATTCAGATTCAGATTCAGTTTATTATCGCCATTGTCAATGAACAGGATTCACAGACTAGGTATTTGCTTCGGCATAACGGTGCTTAAAATATAAAAACATAAGACACAAAAAACATAGACCATAAAACATCAATACAATCAATACAATATTCAGTGAACAAAAACTACTAAGAAACATCACAAGATACAGTGTGTTCGACCTACATATAAATGTGTTGGCCTTGAGAATGTTTTAAATCTTAGGAGTGTTCTACCTACATATAAATAGTTTGGTCTGGACAATGCTTTGAAGCTGTGCATTGTTCCGCCCACATACAAATAGGTTAGCCTTGACAACACTTTGAAGCTACGGAGTGTTCCGTGAACATTTAAATAGGTTGGCCTTGACAATGCTTTGAAGCAGGAGAGTTTTCCACCAACATATAAATAGGTTGGCCTTGACAACACTTTAAAGCTACCGAGTGTTCCGCCCACATATAAATAGTTTGGCCGTGACAACGCTTTGAAGCTGTGGAGTGTTCCGCCCACATAAAAATATGTTGGCCTTGACAACAGCTTTGGAGGGTTCCGTCCACATATAAATAGTTTGGCCTTGACAATGCTTTGAAGCTACGGAGTGTTCCGCCCACATACAAATAGATTAGCCTTGACAACACTTTGAAGCTACGGAGTGTTCCGTCAACATATAAATAGGTTGGCCTTGACAATGCTTTGAAGCTACGGAGTGTTCCGTCCACATAAAAATAGATTAGCCTTGACAACACTTTAAAGCTACCGAGAGTTCCTCCCACATATAAATAGTTTGGCCGTGACAACGCTTTGAAGCTATGGAGTGTTCCACCCACATAAACATAGGTTGGTCTTGAACACAGCTACGGAATGTTCCCTCCCAAATATACATAGGTTGGCCTTGACAACACTATGAAGCTGCAGAGTATTCCATCCACATATAAATAGGTTGGCCTTGACAATGCTTCGAAGCTACAGAGTGTTCCGCCCACATATAAATATGTTGGCCTTGACAACGCATTGAAACTGCAAAGTGTTCCACCCACATATAAATAGGTTGGCCTTGACAACATTTTGAAGCTACAGAGTATTCAATCCATATATAAATAGATTGGCCATGGCAAAGTTTTGAAGCTGTGGAATGTTCCGCTGACATATAAATAGGTTGGCCTTGACAACACTTTGAAGCTACGGAGTGTTCCGTGAACATTTAAATAGGTTGGCCTTGACAATGCTTTGAAGTAGCAGAGTTTTCCACCAACATATAAATAGTTTGGCCTTGAGAATGTTTTAAATCTTAGGAGTGTTCTACCTACATATAAATAGTTTGGTCTGGACCATGCTTTGAAGCTGTGCATTGTTCCGTCCACATACAAATAGGTTAGCCTTGACAACACTTTGAAGCTACGGAGTGTTCCGTGAACATTTAAATAGGTTGGCCTTGACAATGCTTTGAAGTAGCAGAGTTTTCCACCAACATATTAATAGTTTGGCCTTGAGAACACTTTAAAGTTACAGAGTGTTCCGGCCACATATAAATAGTTTGGCCGTGACAACGCTTTGAAGCTGTAGGGTGTTCCGCCCACATAAAAATATGTTGGCCTTGACAGCAGCTTTGGAGGGTTCCGTCCACATATAAATAGTTTGGCCTTGACAATGCTTTGAAGCTGCGGAGTGTTACACCCACATATAAATAGGTTGGCCTTGACAATGCTTTGAAGCTACGGAGTGTTCCGCCCACATACAAATAGATTAGCCTTGACAACACTTTAAAGCTACCGAGAGTTCCACCCACATATAAATAGGTTGGCCTTGACAACACTTTGAAGCTGCAGAGTATTCCATCCATATATAAATAGATTGGCCTTGGCAAAGTTTTGAAACTGCGGAATGTTCCGTTCACATATTAAGAAGTTTGCCTTGACAACATTTTAAAGCTATAGAGTGTTCGCCCATCTATATATAGGTTGGCCTTGACAGCGCTTTGAAGATACGGAGTGTTTGACCCACATATAAATAGTTTGGTCTGTACAACACTTTGAAGCTGCAGAGTATTCCATCCATATATAAATAGATTGGCCTTGGCAAAGTTTTGAAGCTGCGGAATGTTCCGCTCACATATAAATAGGTTGGCCTTGACAACACTTTAAAGTTGTGGAGTGTTCGCCCACCTATAAATAGGTTGGCCTTGACAACGCTTTGAAGATTCAGATTCAGATTCAGATTCAGATTCAGTTTATTATCGCCATTGTCAATGAACAGGATTCACAGACTAGGTATTTGCTTCGGCATAACGGTGCTTAAAATATAAAAACATAAGACACAAAAAACATAGACCATAAAACATCAATACAATCAATACAATATTCAGTGAACAAAAACTACTAAGAAACATCACAAGATACAGTGTGTTCGACCTACATATAAATGTGTTGGCCTTGAGAATGTTTTAAATCTTAGGAGTGTTCTACCTACATATAAATAGTTTGGTCTGGACAATGCTTTGAAGCTGTGCATTGTTCCGCCCACATACAAATAGGTTAGCCTTGACAACACTTTGAAGCTACGGAGTGTTCCGTGAACATTTAAATAGGTTGGCCTTGACAATGCTTTGAAGCAGGAGAGTTTTCCACCAACATATAAATAGGTTGGCCTTGACAACACTTTAAAGCTACCGAGTGTTCCGCCCACATATAAATAGTTTGGCCGTGACAACGCTTTGAAGCTGTGGAGTGTTCCGCCCACATAAAAATATGTTGGCCTTGACAACAGCTTTGGAGGGTTCCGTCCACATATAAATAGTTTGGCCTTGACAATGCTTTGAAGCTACGGAGTGTTCCGCCCACATACAAATAGATTAGCCTTGACAACACTTTGAAGCTACGGAGTGTTCCGTCAACATATAAATAGGTTGGCCTTGACAATGCTTTGAAGCTACGGAGTGTTCCGTCCACATAAAAATAGATTAGCCTTGACAACACTTTAAAGCTACCGAGAGTTCCTCCCACATATAAATAGTTTGGCCGTGACAACGCTTTGAAGCTATGGAGTGTTCCACCCACATAAACATAGGTTGGTCTTGAACACAGCTACGGAATGTTCCCTCCCAAATATACATAGGTTGGCCTTGACAACACTATGAAGCTGCAGAGTATTCCATCCACATATAAATAGGTTGGCCTTGACAATGCTTCGAAGCTACAGAGTGTTCCGCCTACATATAAATATGTTGGCCTTGACAACGCATTGAAACTGCAAAGTGTTCCACCCACATATAAATAGGTTGGCCTTGACAACATTTTGAAGCTACAGAGTATTCAATCCATATATAAATAGATTGGCCATGGCAAAGTTTTGAAGCTGTGGAATGTTCCGCTGACATATAAATAGGTTGGCCTTGACAACACTTTGAAGCTACGGAGTGTTCCGTGAACATTTAAATAGGTTGGCCTTGACAATGCTTTGAAGTAGCAGAGTTTTCCACCAACATATAAATAGTTTGGCCTTGAGAATGTTTTAAATCTTAGGAGTGTTCTACCTACATATAAATAGTTTGGTCTGGACCATGCTTTGAAGCTGTGCATTGTTCCGTCCACATACAAATAGGTTAGCCTTGACAACACTTTGAAGCTACGGAGTGTTCCGTGAACATTTAAATAGGTTGGCCTTGACAATGCTTTGAAGTAGCAGAGTTTTCCACCAACATATTAATAGTTTGGCCTTGAGAACACTTTAAAGTTACAGAGTGTTCCGGCCACATATAAATAGTTTGGCCGTGACAACGCTTTGAAGCTGTAGGGTGTTCCGCCCACATAAAAATATGTTGGCCTTGACAGCAGCTTTGGAGGGTTCCGTCCACATATAAATAGTTTGGCCTTGACAATGCTTTGAAGCTGCGGAGTGTTACACCCACATATAAATAGGTTGGCCTTGACAATGCTTTGAAGCTACGGAGTGTTCCGCCCACATACAAATAGATTAGCCTTGACAACACTTTAAAGCTACCGAGAGTTCCTCCCACATATAAATAGTTTGGCCGTGACAACGCTTTGAAGCTGTGGAGTGTTCCGCCCACATAAACATAGGTTGGTCTTGAACACAGCTACGGAATGTTCCCCCCCAAATATACATAGGTTGGCCTTGACAACACTATGAAGCTGCAGAGTATTCCATCCACATATAAATAGGTTGGCCTTGACAAAGTTTTGAAGCTACAGAGTGTTCCGCCCCTATATAAATAGGTTGGCCTTGACAATGCTTCGAAGCTACAGAGTGTTCCGCCCACATATAAATATGTTGGCCTTGACAACGCATTGAAACTGCGAAGTGTTCCATCCACATATAAATAGGTTGGCCTTGACAACACTTTAAAGCTGTGGAGTGTTCGCCCACCTATAAATAGGTTGACCTTGACAACGCTTTGAAGTTGCGGAGTGTTCGACCCACATATAAATGCGTTGACCTTGAGAACATTTTAAATGTTAGGAGTGTTCTACCCACATATAAATATGTTGGTCTGGACAATGCTTTGAAGCTATGTAATGTTCCGCCCACATATTAATAGGCTTACCTTGACAACACATTGAAGCTACGGAATATTCCTCCCACATATAAATATGTTGGCCGTGACAACAGTTGCAACGGGTTCCGTCCACATATAAATAGTTTGACCTTGACAACGCTTTGAAGCTGCAGAGTTTTCCATCCTCATATAAACAGATTGGCCTTGACAAAGTTTTGAAGCTGTGGAGTGTTCTGTTCACATATAAATAGGTTGGCCTTGACAACGCTTTGAATATACGGAGTGTTTGACCCACATATGAATGCGTTGGCCTTGAGAATGTTTTAAATCTTAGGAGTGTTCTACCTACATATAAATAGTTTGGTCTGGACAATGCTTTGAAAATGTGCAATGTTCCGCCCACATACAAATAGGTTAGCCTTGACAACACTTTGAAGCTACGGAGTGTTCCGTGAACATATAAATAGGTTGGCCTTGACAATGCTTTGAAGCTGCAGAGTTTTCCACCAACATATAAATAGGTTAGCCTTGACAACACTTTCAAACAGCCGAGTTTACCGCCCACATATAAATAGTTTGGCCATGACAACACTTTGAAGCTGTAGAGTATTCCATCCTCATATAAACAGATTGGCCTTGACAAAGTTTTGAAGCTGTGGAGTGTTCCGTTCACATATAAATAGGTTGGCCTTGACAACGCTTTGAAGATGCGGAGTGTTCGACCCACATATAAATGCGTTGGCCTTGAGAATGTTTTAAATCTTAGGAGTGTTCTACCTACATATAAATAGTTTGGTCTTGACAATGCTTTGAAAATGTGCAATGTTCCGTCCACATACAAATAGGTTAGCCTTGACAACACTTTGAAGCTACGGAGTGTTCCGTCAACATATAAATAGGTTGGCCTTGACAATGCTTTGAAGCTGCAGAGTTTTCCACCAACATATAAATAGGTTGGCCTTGACAACACCGAGTGTTCCGCCCACATATAAATAGTTTGGCCGTGACAACGCTTTGAAGCTGTGGAGTGTTCCGCCCACATAAAAATATGTTGGCCTTGACAACAGCTTCGGAGGGTTCCGTCCACATATAAATAGTTTGGCCTTGACAATGCTTTGAAGCTGCAGAGTTTTCCACCAACATATAAATAGGTTGGCCTTGACAACACCGAGTGTTCCGCCCACATATAAATAGTTTGGCCGTGACAACGCTTTGAAGCTGTGGAGTGTTCCGCCCACATAAAAATATGTTGGCCTTGACAACAGCTTCGGAGGGTTCCGTCCACATATAAATAGTTTGGCCTTGACAATGCTTTGAAGCTACGGAGTGTTACACCCACATATAAATAGGTTGGCCGTGACAACGCTTTGAAGCTGTGGAGTGTTCCGCCCACATAAACATAGGTTGGGCTTGAACACAGCTACGGAATGTTCCCCCCCAAATATACATAGGTTGTTCTTGACAACAATATGAAGCTGCAGAGTATTCCATCCACATATAAATAGGTTGGCCTTGACAAATTTTTGAAGCTACAGAGTGTTCCGCCCCTGTATAAATAGGTTGGCCTTGACAATGCTTCGAAGCTACAGAGTGTTCCGCCCACATATAAATATGTTGGCCTTGACAACGCATTGAAACTGCGAAGTGTTCCACCCACATATAAATAGGTTGGCCTTGACAACACTTTGAAGCTGCAGAGTATTCCATCCATATATAAATAGATTGGCCTTGGCAAAGTTTTGAAACTGCGGAATGTTCCGTTCACATATTAAGAAGTTTGCCTTGACAACATTTTAAAGCTATAGAGTGTTCGCCCATCTATATATAGGTTGGCCTTGACAGCGCTTTGAAGATACGGAGTGTTTGACCCACATATAAATAGTTTGGTCTGTACAACACTTTGAAGCTGCAGAGTATTCCATCCATATATAAATAGATTGGCCTTGGCAAAGTTTTGAAGCTGCGGAATGTTCCGCTCACATATAAATAGGTTGGCCTTGACAACACTTTAAAGTTGTGGAGTGTTCGCCCACCTATAAATAGGTTGGCCTTGACAACGCTTTGAAGATTCAGATTCAGATTCAGATTCAGATTCAGTTTATTATCGCCATTGTCAATGAACAGGATTCACAGACTAGGTATTTGCTTCGGCATAACGGTGCTTAAAATATAAAAACATAAGACACAAAAAACATAGACCATAAAACATCAATACAATCAATACAATATTCAGTGAACAAAAACTACTAAGAAACATCACAAGATGCAGTGTGTTCGACCTACATATAAATGTGTTGGCCTTGAGAATGTTTTAAATCTTAGGAGTGTTCTACCTACATATAAATAGTTTGGTCTGGACAATGCTTTGAAGCTGTGCATTGTTCCGCCCACATACAAATAGGTTAGCCTTGACAACACTTTGAAGCTACGGAGTGTTCCGTGAACATTTAAATAGGTTGGCCTTGACAATGCTTTGAAGCAGGAGAGTTTTCCACCAACATATAAATAGGTTGGCCTTGACAACACTTTAAAGCTACCGAGTGTTCCGCCCACATATAAATAGTTTGGCCGTGACAACGCTTTGAAGCTGTGGAGTGTTCCGCCCACATAAAAATATGTTGGCCTTGACAACAGCTTTGGAGGGTTCCGTCCACATATAAATAGTTTGGCCTTGACAATGCTTTGAAGCTACGGAGTGTTCCGCCCACATACAAATAGATTAGCCTTGACAACACTTTGAAGCTACGGAGTGTTCCGTCAACATATAAATAGGTTGGCCTTGACAATGCTTTGAAGCTACGGAGTGTTCCGCCCACATACAAATAGATTAGCCTTGACAACACTTTGAAGCTACGGAGTGTTCCGTCAACATATAAATAGGTTGGCCTTGACAATGCTTTGAAGCTACGGAGTGTTCCGTCCACATAAAAATAGATTAGCCTTGACAACACTTTAAAGCTACAGAGAGTTCCTCCCACATATAAATAGTTTGGCCGTGACAACGCTTTGAAACTGCGAAGTGTTCCACCCACATATAAATAGGTTGGCCTTGACAACATTTTGAAGCTACAGAGTATTCAATCCATATATAAATAGATTGGCCATGGCAAAGTTTTGAAGCTGTGGAATGTTCCGCTGACATATAAATAGGTTGGCCTTGACAACACTTTGAAGCTACGGAGTGTTCCGTGAACATTTAAATAGGTTGGCCTTGACAATGCTTTGAAGTAGCAGAGTTTTCCACCAACATATTAATAGTTTGGCCTTGACAACACTTTAAAGTTACAGAGTGTTCCGGCCACATATAAATAGTTTGGCCGTGACAACGCTTTGAAGCTGTAGGGTGTTCCGCCCACATAAAAATATGTTGGCCTTGACAGCAGCTTTGGAGGGTTCCGTCCACATATAAATAGTTTGGCCTTGACAATGCTTTGAAGCTACGGAGTGTTCCGCCCACATACAAATAGATTAGCCTTGACAACACTTTAAAGCTACCGAGAGTTCCTCCCACATATAAATAGTTTGGCCGTGACAACGCTTTGAAGCTGTGGAGTGTTCCGCCCACATAAACATAGGTTGGTCTTGAACACAGCTACGGAATGTTCCCCCCCAAATATACATAGGTTGGCCTTGACAACACTATGAAGCTGCAGAGTATTCCATCCACATATAAATAGGTTGGCCTTGACAAAGTTTTGAAGCTACAGAGTGTTCCGCCCCTATATAAATAGGTTGGCCTTGACAATGCTTCGAAGCTACAGTGTTCCGCCCACATATAAATATGTTGGCCTTGACAACGCATTGAAACTGCGAAGTGTTCCATCCACATATAAATAGGTTGGCCTTGACAACACTTTGAAGCTGCAGAGTATTCCATCCATATATAAATAGATTGGCCTTGGCAAAGTTTTGAAGCTGCGGAATGTTCCGCTCACATATAAATAGGTTGGCCTTGACAACACTTTAAAGCTGTGGAGTGTTCGCCCACCTATAAATAGGTTGGCCTTGACAACGCTTTGAAGATGCAGAGTGTTCGACCCACATATAAATGCGTTGGCCTTGAGAACGTTTTAAATCTTAGGAGTGTTCTACAAACATATAAATAGGTTGGTCTGGACAATGCTTTGAAGCTGTGCAATGTTACGCCCACATATTAATAGGCTTACCTTGACAACACATTGAAGCTGCGGAGTGTTCCACCCGCATATAAATAGTTTGGTCTTGAGAAGGCTTTGAAGCTACAGAGTGTTCCACACACATATAAATATGTTGGCATTGTTAACAGCTGCAGAGGGTTCCGTCCACATATAAATAGTTTGGCCTTGACAATGCTTTGAAGCTGCGGAGTGTTCCGCCCATACATAAATAGTTTGGCATTGACAATGCTTTGAAGCTATGGAGTGTTCCACCCACTTACAAATAGGTTGGCCTTGAAAACACTTTAAAGCTGTGGAGTGTTCATCCCACAAATAAATTATTTGGCCTTGAGAAGGCTTTGAAGCTACAGAGTGTTCCGCCCACACATATATATTTATATTATATATGTG
>JBBPBX010090738.1:0-14062 GCA_038048925.1 Garcialebias charrua
TTTTTAGAAGAAACACATGTATATATATAAAAAGAACTAATCTATTTGTGTTAAACAAATAAAAGAAATAAGTTATTTAATTTGTTTTAAAATAAAAAGAACCAATCTAATTTGTTGTGTTAAACAATTAAATAGAACTTATACACTTTCAAAGATGTGGGAAATAATTCTCAAACACACAACAAAGTAGCCCTTTATGGGCACAAAAATAAAGGAAGTTTTCAGTTGGTTTGAAACTTCTTTGATATTAACTAACGCCCAGGAAAGCGAAAACAAATGTCTTGAACTTAAAAAATGAAATAGATCAACCATTCTTCTTCATATTATCCATCTTCTTCTAGTGGGGGGGGGGGGTTCAGTGTCTTTCCTGGGGAGTGTCCCGTTTTCAGAATAAGTTTTTCTGTTCCTTGGGGATTTGTTTGTGGCAGAAGTTGTAGGGCACAAGTTCATGTCATCTGGGGGGGAGAAGAGTTTTTGTGTGTGGAATAAGTCCAGTTTTTCTGCAGGAAATCTTTTGCTTACGAGATCAGTCCAGTTCTGCTTGGGGGCATGAATTGCGGGCACAGTAGCAGGTCGCAAACCTGAATTGTGTGTGGCATAAGGTAGTCAAGCCACATGTCCTGACAAAGTGGGGGAGCTTTGCTCTGACCAGATCCATCTCAAAATCTGGCTCAGCGATTGTTCCAAACTTCTTTTTCAGGGGAACACCGGTCACTCAGATGTAACAGCTGCTGCTTTTTCTCTCGAGAAGAAGAAGATGACGCGTCCTTTCCACCACCTGTTGGGGTCCTGTTCACCCTCGTTTTCAGCCGTCCCTAGCAGGACCTCGTGTCAAGGCGGGATTCACTGGCATCACTGGCAACTCCTCCTGAAGGAGTTCCGGAAACCTGTAGTCTTTTGAGAGGAGAACTGGGGCCTCATGTACAAAGACTTGCGTGGATTTCTTACTGAAAAGTGCCGTACGGTCAAATCCAGAAAACTGTGCACGCACAAAAACATCCAGATGTATCAAACTGTGCGTACACTGGAATCCACGCACATTCCTTTTGTACATCACAACCAACGTGGAACTGAGCGCACGTGAGACACCTCCCCTGACACGCCTTCATTTACATATGTTAAACAGATGCAAATTACTTCCTGCATGTGTGAAGGACATGTTTGTTTGATCCCTGCGCGATCAGAAATCATTTCTAGATTCAGGAAAATAATGAATTTAATATAATATGAGTGAGGAAAATAATCCTAAGTAAGAATAGTAATAAAATGTGTTTATCACGCAAAGAACGAGTGATTGTGTGTCGGTATTTGTGTGTGCGCGCACCCTGCTTTGGTGCGCAACGGCTCATTCATTCATTCTGAGTGAAAATATTAACTTTGCGCACGGGTTTATTACCATAATTACTGTCAACACAGAGGAACTTAGATGTTTGGTAGATCTTTGTTTATTTAATAGATGATATGAAGAAACGGGTCTGTGCGTCTCAGTGGAGTTTTCATGACATGACGTGATGTTGGAGTCTCCAAACGCTGCGCGCGGGGTGCGCGCGCGCTCCAAAGCGCGACCACTCAGCCTTTGGAATCATATGGATGAGACATTCCATTGGACATGAATCGGCTTTGTGTGGACTGGACTGCCCTGATCGACCTGCAGCTCCCTCAGCTCGGGAACAGTTTGATCGCTGCTTCTGCACGCGTGATGCACGGTTCCTGTGTTGCTCCAGAGCGCAGCAGTGCCAAACTGAAGAATGATTATTTCTGAAAACGGCTGATAAGCCATATCCTAGATCAGAAAATTATATCTGTTTATAAATAAATGCTCTGCGTGTTACACTATTTATTATATCCTCCAGTAAGGCTGAATGAATCCGTTCCTGTTAAATTTATTCTTTGCACAACTTTGCGCGTCCTTTACAGTATTTAACTGCGTCATGTGGATGTAATACTTGTTAATCGTGTGTTTGGTGGGAATATTAATCATTTTCACATCATGAACAGTTAATAATAATAATAATAATAATAATAATAATAATAATAATAATAATAATAATAATAATAATAATAATAATAATAATAATAATAATGAATTCAATTTATAACGCACTTTTCATTAATGGAAATCTCAAAGTGCTACAAGGTGCAACAGAATTAAATGTCAATAAAACAAATAATAAAACAATTAAAATCAACAACAGTATCAGCTATGATCAAAAGTAGAATCATGAGGAGTAAAGTATGCTCGGTTGAAAAGAAAGGTCTTCAAGCCGCTCTTAAAGTCAACCACAGACTGTGGGGCTTCAGTTTCTCTGAATCACCTGTAAGTGTCGCCAAAGGAACAAGAACCACAGAAACGTGCGTACGCAAGCAGGGGAGCTGGCGTGGAAATGTACTTGGATGCGCACATATTCACGTTCAGTTCAGTTTTGATACATACGGGGTTTTGCGTGGATGGTGCCGTACGCAAGGTTTTTGTGCGCACGCACGGTTGATACATGAGGCAGAGCTGTCATCGGGCCGGAAATCCACGGCCCTACCCTACCCGAGCCCTTAGTTTAATTACCCAAGCCCGAGGGAGCCCGCTGATTTCCTAGAAATCACCGCCCGACCCGACCCTACCCGATTAAAAAAAAAAACAAAAAAAAAAAAAAAAACACTACGTTTATTTATTAAGCTTTTACTGCGTTCTCCCACTCAGCAAAAGAACTTGATGTTGTTCTTCTGTGTTTTGATGGAGGAGGTGTGAGCGCGCTGCTCGCAGTTTGCTGTTGAAGCTTCAGGAATGTCAGGAATGCGGCAACTTGTTCCGCCGCAGAGAGAGCAGTGTGCGGACGTGAGCGTGCACCTGACGCACGTCAGCTGGTGACATAATTTTGAGCTCGTTAAAGTTAGGCCACAGAAATAATGCAACTCTCTGCAAGTCGTGGATAATAATTTTGCGCTCCAGCACTTCTGCATGTCTGCGGCGCAGAAACACCTGCTGCGGAGAGTCTGTGTGAGGACTGGCAGTGTTGCTTCAGTTTCTCATTCCAGAGACAAACCAGGTTGGTGGGATATTTGTCACCCTCCAGTTCTCTCTGTGCACGGTAAAATGGTTCGAGAAATGTCACTAAAAAGTCCAGCATGTCGGGGGAGACGCTGTCAGGCGCGCGCTGCGCGCCTGCTCTCTGGCTGAGTTGCCAATTTAGTGGCTGCGCGCTGCGGTTTTCACCATCTAAATTCACTCTATTAATTATTTCCTCATCAATAAACTTACTGCCTTATATTCTTTACAAGCAGATTAAAACAATTTTATATTGTGTGCATTTTTATTTAGTTTTGTTTGTGCTGTATGATTAAAAAAACCACATCAAAGCCCGAGCCCGACCCGCGGCCCGCCAATCAAACCAAAAATATGGCCCGAGCCCGACCCGAAGTCGGGTCGGGCTCGGGTAGGGTCGGGCTCGGGCAAAGAAACGACACCTCTAACATGAGGCCCCTGGACACCAAAAAACGTGCAAATTGTTAAATAAAACTTCAAGCCCCCCCTCCCCCCTTTTGATCCCATGAGCCAATTGTGGTTTGGGGAAGGCCTAACTGTGGGTAATTCCTTAGTGAGTTAAATCTGTTAACTTAAACTAAATTCTGTAATTGGCTATAATAATAATTGTTTCTTTAAACTTAAAATAAAATTCCATTCTTACTATCTAAAACATTTGTATTTAATGGCAAAAAACAACAACAAATGATTTCATTCTTCAGTGAAAATGAGCAATCACTCACTTTGATTTGAGGTTAGTTTTTAATTAGTAAGTTATTCTTAATTAGCATGATCATTATAGCAGGAGACAGGAGACGATTTATACTCACTTAAAATACTTTACCTTTTTCATAGTCTGTAGAAAAAGTCTAAACATACATACAGACTTAGACAGACATACAGACATATAGACAGACATACAGCCGTATAGACAGACATACAGCGCTGTAGTAATAAAGAATTTACAATACAAACATGTGGTTCATGTGCTCAAAATATGTCCAGTCTATAGTCAGGGTCAGTCGTGTTTTAAAAATATAGAACCACCACATTTCAAAATCAACCTTTCAAATCAACCTTTTGAATATATCCAAACTCCAGGGCGTCCCCCATCGTTTTTCTCTTTGGATCTGTTAAAAATAAATACCTGTATATCAAAGGACATATACAGTACCTGTTTATTAAACAACATATACCAAAGCAATGTGGTTTGTAGGTTTATCTGATTTATCCTACAGTACAACGTGCTTCTTAAATGATCCTTTAAATGGCTATGCTTTTGAATATAAAAATCTAAAAAGTTATTTTTTGTACAACTGATGATCTAATCAATGAATGAGCTGTTTCCTTTTATGAGCCATCATCAATGTTATTAGTGATATATTCTTTATTATTATTAGTTATTTCTAGGAACACTTCCTAATATTCCCTTATTGCATATATAGGAATGAGTTGCCACTGAGTGTCAGGCAGGCTCCCTCACTCACAGTCTTTAAGTCTTGATTAAAAACCCACTTTTATTCTTTCACCTTTAACATGATGTGATTTGTTTTGATCCTCTCTGTAATATACACTGTTCACTATTTTAGCTAGTTTCTGTTGCTATTTCTATATATTTTGTTTTTGTTTTTCTTTCGTTTTCCTGTCTGCTTGGCTTGTTTCTATTGTACAGCACCTTGGTTGGCCCTGCGTCAGCCTAAGTGCTCTATAAATAAAGTGGTATGGTATAAATAACATAAAGCTATAAAAATTGTTCTAACAATAATTCCTTTGTGGCAAACCAGACCAACCAAAATGCACTCCCGTCAAGGACAATCTGCTATCCTTTCTTCAGCTCCACAAAACATTGAATGCCTGTGGAGACACAATTTTAATCTGCAAAAAACAAAAAATATAAATATTAACTTGTTTCAGGGTTATGAGCTGGGATCATTATCTCTGTTTCATCACGGAGTTACAGGAAGCGGAAAAATAAGTCGTCAGACCCACATAAGTACAATATAAACTAAGAATCTTGTAGCCTGCGCTGGCAGGCTAAAATGAGCATATGTGTTTCATTAAATAAAATTAATCATAGCAGACTGCAGTTTTGAAACACGATACCAGGATTATTGACAGATCTTCACAGATCCATACGGGGGGCATGACCTTTAGCTGGACAGTTGGCGTGGTTGACTTCAAGACCTGTTCTCTTTGTCTTTCTGGAGAACCTGTTCAGCTCCCTCTTGTCACAGCATCCAGTGAGATCTTTGTTTCTGGGTGGGATCTTTGTTTCTGGGTGGGATCTTTGTTTCTGGGTGAGATCTTTGCTTCTGGGTGAGATCTTTGTTCATCATCGATCCTTCACACCCGGACCGCATATCCTGGCCATTTGTGTTTGATGACCGTGTTCTGACAGTTCTTTGTGAAGGTCTTTGTGGACAGTCTTTTGCTTGGATAAAAGTCCAGTGCACCGCCCTCGTTCAGTGCCATAGTTTTTTAAGCCCCTCGAATGTTTATTTTGAGCAGGGCAGCCTGGGAGTCCAGTCATGGTGTTCTCGGTGAAGTCAGTGAGCCAGTTCTGGACATGCCCTTAATATTAAATCTGATCCGATCCAATCAATAACCACAGTAGTTTGTGATTCAAAAATTCAGACGTTGCATGTGTTCTTTGACATGACCCTATCTTAATGTATGTACTACTAACTATGTGTTCTGCAAAGTGTCGTGAGGTCCATCAGACTTACGTTTCCTGCTTCCACAAACACCGTGAGGCCGCTTCTAAGAAAAAAAAGAGAAAATAGAAAAATGTAAAAATCCTTAACAAACCAGGTTCAAAGTAATCATGTTATTTCTATAAGCATTTACCTTGAATAGAGTCACCTCTGCAAGTCTGGTTTGCACAATGGAATTTAAAATGTTCATTACATAAAAGTGAATTTTCAACAGAGGCATCCTTTTAATCTGATCTGCATAACAGATCTAAAATCATTAATTTACGTATGAGTAAAATTGTCAATTTAACCTGAAACTAGAAATTTTACCACTTTTCAGTGGTTTACTTATCAAAAGTTAAAGCATGGGCTGGATGATTTTGCCCTGTGGTTTCAAGTTTCAATGTTTACAAGTCCAATTCTCACTTATTATAAACTGAGATCCAAATTATGTCCTAAATAGAAAAGTATTGATTAAAATAAAAAATGTGTATTCAGTCAAGGCGTGTCTGTGAGTGCTACGGTACTTCCCGTTTTAATATTCCATATTATTATTACTGTATACACAACCCCAATCTGTTTGAATAAAAACAACCCTTACTGCTGTCAAAGCCTATGCATTGTATGGTCAAACGATATGTTATTCTAATTCCCTTTCAAATTTACCAGACCTCTTTTTGCCATTAATGGTCATAATTTATGCGAAACAACACCAAAATTAGGTTTTAACAGTGAAATGTGTCTTTCACTCCTGGCGAGTTGGCTGGATTCTTGTGCGTATTTAACCTACTTGCTGAAAAGTTACTTCTAATAAAGCATTTTTATTATTATTGGGAAGAGTGTTTTCTTTAACCTATTTAAATCAAAGATATTAATAACATTTTATTAACATCAACGGGTATCTACATTATATAACTCCTAAAAGGAAACAGCTCTTAAAATCTACTTAACTGTGTAACAGCTTTTTAAAATCGATAAAACATTTTCAATGTATGCAAAAATCGTTTTAAAATGATGAATTTAAACTGAGCGTTTCAACTTACAATCTAGTCAAAAATCTATTTGACAAGAATTTTTTTTTAAATTCTTTATAAGTGTCAAAGTTTTATCAATTTAGTTAAACTTTTAAAAGACAGAATTTACTGGCAAGTCTAAAAATAAATTTCTGCTAAATTTGTCTAAGACTTGTTATCCTAAAATGCCTAAACTTAATTTTGATCTGATTATGGTTGTTAATTTAAATTAACAAGCTTATTATAAAAGTTTAAATAGTCAATAATTGTAATTCAATGCAGTATACCTGATGGAGATGTTCAACATTTATCATCTAAAACTAATTACTCTGAACAATAATTCTTACCCAGCTCACTTTAATATAATGTTCTCTGTTCACATTCAAACAATTAATTTGAGATACAAACAGTGTTGGTCCTTGAGGAAGAACAGACAAACTTCTTTGTTTGTTCATGGTACAATGTTTTGATTAGATGTTCCTGCCTCATGCAGAACCCTGACTGCAGTTTATCTATCTGTATGTTGTCAGAGATTTGTGTAACTTGTCAACTCCTCCTCCTACTTGTATAAATGGTTTGTGATTGCTGCACAATTCGGATTTGTGCAAGAATGTGTTCATGAGACCAACCAAGTTTCAGAAGTACATTAAAAAGCCTAATCCCCTTTGCAAAGTTTCCATGATTCTGTCTAACTCATTTCTCTTGTTTATCTTGTGTGGTTTTTATTAAGGTAACAGGGGTTTAAAATCCCCAACATTATTGGTGCCGAAACTACCCGGGTGTTTCCTCATATCCGCTCCTGGTGAACGTCAAACAGGACACGCTGCACAGAAGCCCGTGCACGGCCTGCGACAAAGCCCGGGGGGGGGTTGCCTCACCTGGCCAGCGTTTTAGGTCCTTTGAAATCATCAGGAACGGCTTGACGGACATCCCTATCACAACACACAGACTAACGAGACGTGAGTAACAGATTTTTTTTATTTATTATTTTTGCTGATACGTCGTATGAATATCGTTTGAACTGTCTCGATGCTTGGCCTTGAAATTTGGAGTGAGGTTCTGTTTTTCGAAAACTAGGCGAACTTTTGCGCACGTCGCTAGTTGACAGAACCGAGATCTTTTGATATTAAAGCGAGGGCGGTCAAAATACGCTGAGATCATACTGTACGTTTGTGAAGCTGACCGCCAGACTTTATATTGGACACTGAAGGCCCAGCTGGACGAGAAGGGATAATAAGGCGTTTATCTTTTTATATCGCGTCGTGTATTTGTTTAAAAAATCTGACATTTTTAGTCCTTCTTTTGTACGTTTGTGAACGTTCCTGCAACTCTGACTTTTTCTCTCTCCCACTCTCCTCTGTTGTGTGCTTCCTGCTCCAGGCTCCTGTGTGTGTGTGAGTGTGTGTGTGTGTGTGTGGGCACACTCGGCGCCCCTCTGAACATCTCTTATCTGTTTTCTGTGGGCCTTCTCTGGCCCCCACCCGTGCTTAACCTTCGCCAAGTCTACTTCTCTGTGTGATTGTTTTGTTTTACTGTGGCCTGTCTTTTGGGAGTGAATAAGCATAGTACCTTTGTTTCTTTTTAAGCGCTTGTGTGAATTTGGTACCTGTGTGTGGTATGTAAGGAGAACCGGCTCATGTTTTACATGTGAATCTCTGTACATGTGTATGTATGAGACGAGGTTTGTTTGACGTGAGTGTTTGAGGAGTATAAGAAACACAACCACATTCTCTGGTTTGTTTTCAAGGACTCCTATTTGAAAATTAAGTGTAAGTGGCCTCATTGGATCTAAACATTTCCAGTTTTAAAATTAATTTGCGCACGTATATTAATAAGTACACAAAGTGTTTGTCATACCTAGCAATAATGGGAAATTATATAAGGAGATCAACTCCAAACACAGACACCAAAGATACTAAATTCATGGTTGCAGCTGAGGGCGTCATAAATGTGGCTGAGGATCCAGAGGCATGGATCACGGATATGCTAGGGATCATACATTCTTATCATCTAAATGGCCATGAAACGGGGGAAGCGGCTAAATTGTCGTTGGGAAAGAACTGGGCCAGAGTGCGGGGTGATTACACAGGCAGAGATAATGACAACAATCCGTACCCTTATCCTCAAACAAACCAACAGTTAACAGGTGGCTATTTAGCACAGTGGTCAGCTCTTTGTGCACGTGTGAGAGAGGCCTTTAAAAGACGTGCTGATTATGCAGCCCTCTCAGCTGTGAAACAAAAACCTGATGAGGAGGTGACTGACTTTAAAATCAGATACGAGAAGGAATTCAAAGTTCACTGCGGTATTATTCCAGCCGAAGATGATGACTCAGCTTTTCAACAACTACTCCTATTTTTCCTGTTCAAAAGGCCAACAGGGAGGATTGGAGACTTGTCCAGGATCTGAGAGCTGTGAACGAGGTGATACAATCAATCGCCCCAAACGTTCCAGACCCCCACACTCTGCTGAACTCTTTAAATCCAGACAACAAATATTTTACAGTGATTGATCTCAGTAATGCATTCTTCAACGTACCCATTCACACTGACTCACAGTTCTGGTACACGCTCACGTTCACGCAGATCTAAGATACAGTGGGTACAGACTGAAATCAGTTATTTGGGACATACACTATCAGCTGATGGAAAACAGATACAGCAGAAAAGAAAACAGGCCATTGCTGACGCACCGAGGCCTGAAACAAAAAAAAAAACAAATGATGAGTTTTCTTGGTCTCAGTAATTTTTGTAGATATTATATCCCACATTACGCCGAGCTGACACAACCTTTGCTCTGTTTGATCTATGACACTCCTATGACCTTGACAGACAAAATCACTTGGACTGAGCCCACGAAGCAAGCCTTCTTAACATTAAAGCAGAAACTCATTCAAACAACTTCTTTGACTCTGCCTGACTATTCAAAACGTTTTACACTGACTGTTGATTGTAGAAACAGCTTTATGACATCAGTTCTTCTGCAAAAGCATGGAGACAAAATGAAACCTCTTGGTTTTTACTCAAAGAAATTAGACTCTGTGGCATTAGCTTTACCACCGTGCGTTCAAGCAGTTTGTGCTGCTGCAATGGCTGTGCAGATAACAGCTGACCTGATCTTGTTTCATGAGACAGACCTCCTTGTACCACATGCCGTGGACGTGTTGTTGCTGCAGAGCAAAATGAACATCCTGTCCCCAGCACGCCACCTCTCCTACACCGCACTTTTGTTATCACAGAGCCACATAAACATCAAACGTTGTAATGTCTTAAACCCAGCAACATTTCTTCCACTCCCAGATGACGGAACACCTCACAGCTGTTTAGAAATCACTGAACAGGTTCATTTGCCCAGATCTGATTTAACTGACACACCTCTGACTGACGGGTTAGTTTGGTTTGTGGACGGATCATGTTTCAGGACTGACACTGGAAAAACTCAGACTGGTTATGCAATTGTCCAGCTCCCTGACGTTATCATAGAAGCAAAGCAGCTGTCCCACCATCACTCAGCTCAGGCTGCAGAAATAATTGCACTCACACGCGCATGCCAGCTGGCTGAAAGACAAAGTGTTACTGTTTACACGGACAGCCAGTACGCCCTCTCAACTCTGTTTTACTTTGCCAAGCAATGGGAAAACAGGGGTATGTTGACATCTAGTGGGAAACCTGTGACACATGCAAAACTTTTGACAGAACTTTTAAATTCCATCCACAAACCAAACAACATTTCTGTTTGCAAATGCACTGCTCACACCAGAAACACAGACTTTGTTTCAAATGGTAACAGATTTGCTGATTTTGTAGCTAAAGAAGCTGCTAAGGGAATTTATGGCTCATGTTTTTTGATGAGCTCACTGAATGAAGACATGATTAATAAATCAGTTCTTTTGGATATGCAGAAAGCTGCACCAAAACAGGAAAAACAGATGTGGGAGGCTCGAAATGCGGTTTATATCATATAAATAATAAACCAGTTCTACCAAAATCTCAAAATCATCAAAATCAAAACCCCATCAAAATCAAAAACCATGGAAACCACAAAACATCCATGGCCAGAGTACCTAGACATTGTGAAATTGTATATGAGAATCACTCCAACAACTAATGGTCTGACCCCTTTTGAGATAATTCATGGCAGACCATACAGAATGCCTCTTTTATCACCAGATCTGCAAAAAGCAGATGAGGAACAGACTTTAGCAGATTACATGATAAAGACACTTAAAGAAAAGAAAGTGTCAAAGACAATTTTACTGCCTTCTGATTCTCTGTTTCCCCAGGAAGAAACGACAGCAGTGACACCGGGTGACTGGGTCTTCATCCGAGTGGTCAAACGAAAATCTTGGGCGTGTCCACGTTGGGAAGGACCGTATCAAGTACTGTTGAGTACACCAACTGCTGTCAAAATTGCCGAAAGATCTTCCTGGATCCATCTCAGTCACTGCAAGCTGCATAAGGTACTGGACTCTTAGGTCATTAGAACAGTGGTGGATGTCTGGCTACAAAGGGGGCGCGGCAATTTAGAGTGCGTCATCTCAAACCCAGTGAAGAAACCAACGACCCTGTTCTGTTAGGACTATTTTGAGATCAGTAATTCTGTAAGCTGAGCAGCAATGGGGGCTCCACATGCCAGGTGGACTCTCTACTGCATTGTGACTGCAGCATGGCACATAGCCAATAGTGACCTCAACAACCTGCTGAAAGCTGATTCAGAACACCCACATGACTACAGCACTAACTTGTGGTGGCAACTAATGAACAAAACAGCCTATGAAGGTGAAGCTACTAACTGTTATGTCTGTGCCCATCTGCCTTATGCCACCCAAAACTCAGGCCTCCGACCAGCAGCCGTGTCCACAGCTCAACAAGCGTGTCTGTATGGTCTGAGCACCCACGCAGGAACAGGCAGCTGGGCTAAGCGAGACTACTCAGTGCCACTGTCCAACGAGGTAAAGAACACCCACACAGACCTAGACAGACGTTTGGCCATGGCTTCTATGGGATACGACTTTGCTTCAAACTGCAGTATCACCTCAGACGTGATGCCCCTACCCCAGATGTCGATAAAACTACCTGAACTGATCACGGTGTCCCATTTGTCAGTTGGAGCTCTGGGATACTGTGTTTACAACAACGGAACCACTCCAGTGGGCCTGGTACCCTGGAACTTATGTGACAAAGTGTATTCCTTCTGTGATATAACAAGAAAAAAGAATGCACCGAACTACATCCACTGTGTTTTCTGCAGAGCAGGGCGGCCATATGCAAAGGCCAACTGTTCAAAGTTTGAAGATGTCACAGACTGCACGCAACTCCTTGAACAAAGAACCTTCAATGTCAGCCTGCAAACGAGAGGACGTCAGAAGATCACCCACTGCAGCTTGTCAGTACCAGGTGACAAAGGCTCTCGTGTATTAACTGACTGGTATTTCTTGTGTGGTCACAGAGCCTACACTGCACTACCACCTGATTGGGGGGGCCTTTGTGCTTTGGTCCCCCTATCCAACCCAATGTTCGTACTGAGGAAAGCGCTGATACCCTCAGCCCACCGGACAAGACGGTCCCCAATGCCTGAGGTAAAAAGATGGGGAGGGCTTACCACTGCCACCGGTGTTCCATGGGAATTTAGGATCTGGAATGGAGGAGAGAAATTCTTCCAAGGACTCTTCCCATTTGTGGGAGTCGGTGAGGTACGAGATCACGTTGAAGTCAACAGATATGCCCTCCTCAGTCTTATCAACGACACCTATCATTTGGCAAATGGGACCCTGAGCGAACTGAGCGGACTGAAACAGATGATCTTGCAGAATCGTGTTGTCCTTGATTTGTTGACAGCATCACAAGGCGGCGTATGTAAAATCATTGGAGAAACATGCTGCACCTACATCCCAGATGAAACAGGAACAGGAGGAGACATCCATGATGCTTTACATGATCTGAGTGATCTCAAGAACTATGTTGAAAGTGGGACTAGAGGAGCAAACCCTGTAGATCTTTGGTCATGGTTCATCTCTGGACCATGGTGGCATCTCCTTTTGAAGATCTGCACTCCTCTTCTAACGGTGTTGTTCCTGTTCTGCATTCTCTTCTCCTGTGTGATACCACTTTTAAAGAAAATGATGATGAAAGCTTTCACAGGTGTTCTGATCAGCTTGCACCAAACTCGTCTGGAACAAAATGAAGACGATTTCACTCCTCTGAAAGATGAGTGTTAATTAGCCAAAAAGAAAATACTGAGTGATTCTGTGTGCTGAAAAATTTCACAAATGTCTGGTACTAAGATAATGTTAGTTTTTCTAGGCTATATTTTAAAATCAAAGTAATTTCAAGCCAAACTTTTAATCATTTTATTTGCTTATTTTAATCCTGTTTTGGTTTTAATCAGCCACTGAAAGGGTACAGAAATTTGAACTGAAATCTTTTATTCACTTTATTTTATTTTTATGTGTCCATAAAGGACCTCTTTATTTGCTGTGTTTTTAATTGTTTCCCACATCTTTAACAAACATACTGAGTTCTTATTATTGCTTTTCCTACATCTCTGAATATGTATTAGTTCTTTTATTTTGACACAAGTCAAATATATTATTTGTTTAATACAAATCAAATAGATTAGTTCTTTTTATTTTTGTTTAACACCAATTAAATAGATTAGTTTTTTAACATATATATATACTTCTTTTAAATAATAATAATAAAAAAGGGTTTATTTCTTTGGAAAAACTTTCAGTTTTTGAGATTAAATAGATGGATCCCCTCTGGAATTTATTATTCCTCTTAAAACTTTAAAAAGGGCCATGAAATAAGACCATATTAACTAATAATAATAATAATAATAATTAATTGAATTTATACCGCACTTTCCATTAATAAAAATCTCAAAGTGCTACAACAAATAAAACAAGTGATAAAATCAAGTAAAATCAAACGACAAAGTTCTCCTCAAATCTTTATTCCTCACAAACATTGAAATGAGTCATGCAATATGACAATCATCACCACAGAGTTCTCCAAAACTTTAAATCTCTCAAACCATCCTAAGAAGGTGATGCTGAGTTGTCAGGACGTTACTGTATGGGCAACAGGACGGTCGGTTTTCCATACCACTCACATAATTGATAATGATCAGTTTATATGATAAGAGGATGGAATGATGGAGATGTTCAACATTTATCATCTAAAACTAATTACTCTGAACAATAATTCTTACCCAGCTCACTTTAATATAATGTTCTCTGTTCACATTCAAACAATTAATTTGAGATACAAACAGTGTTGGTCCTTGAGGAAGAACAGACAAACTTCTTTGTTTGTTCATGGTACAATGTTTTGATTAGA
>JBBPBX010090739.1:0-11332 GCA_038048925.1 Garcialebias charrua
TCGTGTTTAATGGAAGTTGATCGCTCTTCTGGCTACCTGCGATCTCCTGACTCTGGACGTGTTCACGTCATCTGGAACAGATCATTTATACTTATATTTAGAGGAAATTCTACATTTTGATGATAGCTGCTGTCACATGTAAACCAATAAACATTACATGATTGTTTTTGGCCAAAGTATCCATCTCACATAAAGGAAAGATGGATGGACATAGTATTTACAAAACTCCTCTCATGATGGGTGGACTAAGATGAAATTAAAATTAGCTGAATGAAAGAAAACTATAAATTTAAAAACTGTGACTAATAATATTGAAGTCATACATAACAATCCCTGCATTATTTATAAAATTGATATCTATGTCATATACATACACACAAATATACATATATACATGTATATAAGCATATCATATATGCATATTCATATACAGTGTATATACATATATGCATATACATGTATACTGTATATGCATATACATATACTGTACAGATAGACATATACATGTAAATATAACATGTTCAACTGAAATTGTGTGCGTTTGTGTGTGTGACTGTTTTGTGGTTTTTATGGACATTGTCATATGCTATAAACAGACAAGCAGATTACAGTTCATTACTGTCCTGACAAAACACTGTCCTTAGAAACCACAAAACAGTCACACACACAAACACACACACAATTTCAGTTTATCATGTTTTTAAGAAAGCAAGATGTTTGATGGATAGATGGATGATATTTGATGGATGGATACATGGATGGATGGATGGATGTTTGATGGATGGATGGATAGATAGATGGATGGATGTTTGATAGATGAATGATGGATGGATGTTTGATGGATGGATGGATGGATGTTTGATGGATGGATGGATAAAGTGTGGACCTCAGTCAATAAAGAATCCATATGTCTGGGTTCAGGAAGGCAGGATGTTTGATGATGGATGGATGATGTTTGATGGATGGATGCATGGATGGATGGATGGATGTGTGGATGTTTGATGGATGGATGGATGGATGAATGGATGGATAAAGCATGGACCTCAGTCAGTAAAGAATCCATCTGTCTGGGTTCAGCAAGGCAGGATGTTTGATGGATGGATGGATGTTTGATGGATGGATAGATGTTTGATGGATGGATGGATGGATGTTTGATGGATGTTTGAGATGTTTGATGGATAGATGGATGGATGGATGTTTGATGCATGGATGTATGGATGGATGGATGTTTGATGGATGGATGGATGGATAAAGTGTGGACCTCAGTCAGTAAATCCATCTGTCTGGGTTCAGGAAGGTAGGATGTTTGATGGATAGATGTATGGATGTTTGATGGATGGATGATGGATGTATGGATGTTTGATAGATGGATGTTTGATGGATGGATGGATGTTTGATAGATGGATGGATAAAGCGTGGACCTCAGTCAGTAAAGAATCCATATGTCTGGGTTAAGGAAGGCAGGATGTTTGATGGATGATGGATGTTTGATGGATAGATGTTTGATAGATGGATGGATGCATGGATGGTTGGATAAAGCGTGGACCTCAGTCAGTAAAGAATCCATCTGTCTGGGTTCAGCAAGGCAGGATGTTTGATGGATGGATGTTTGATGATGGATAGATGGATGTTTGATGGATGGATGGGTGGATGTATGGATAAAGCGTGGACCTCAGTCAGTAAAGAATCCATCTGTCTGGTTCAGGAAGGCAGGATGTTTGATGGATGGATGGATGTATGGATGTTTTATGGATGGATGGATGCATGGATGGATGGATAAAGCGTGGACCTCAGTCAGTAAAGAATCCATATGTCTGTTTTCAAGAAGGCAGGATGTTTGATGGATGGATGGATGATGTTTGATAGATGGATGCATGGATGGATGGATGGATGGATGGATGGATGGATGCATGGATGGATGGATAAAGCGTGGACCTCAGTCAGTAAAGAATCTATCCGTCTGGGTTCAGCAAGGCTGGATGTTTGATGGATGGACGGATGTTTGATAGATGGATGGATGGATGTATGTATGGATGGATAAAGCATGAACCTCAGTCAGTAAAGAATCCATCTGTCTGGGTTCAGGAAGACAGGATGTTTGATAGATGGATGGATAGATGGATGGATGTTTGATGGATGGATGATGGATGGATGTTTGATGGATGGATGTTTGATGGATGATGTGTGGATGTTTGGATGGATGTTTGATGGATGATGTGTGGATGTTTGATGATGGATGGATAAAGCGTGGACATCAGTCAGTAAAGAATCCATCTGTCTGGGTTCAGTAAGGCAGGATGTTTGATGGATGGATAGATGGATGTTTGATGGATGGATGGATGGATGTTTGATGGATGGATGGATGGATAAAGCGTGGACCTCAGTCAGTAAAGAATCCATCTGTCTAGGTTCAGGAAGCCAGGATGTTTGATGGATGGATGATGGATGGATGTTTGATGGATGGATGGATGGATGTTTGATGGATGGATGGATGGATGTTTGATAGATGGATGGATAAAGCGTGGACCTCAGTCAGTAAAGAATCCATATGTCTGGGTTAAGGAAGGCAGGATGTTTGATGGATGATGGATGTTTGATGGATAGATGTTTGATAGATGGATGGATGCATGGATGGTTGGATAAAGCGTGGACCTCAGTCAGTAAAGAATCCATCTGTCTGGGTTCAGCAAGGCAGGATGTTTGATGGATGGATGTTTGATGATGGATAGATGGATGTTTGATGGATGGATGGGTGGATGTATGGATAAAGCGTGGACCTCAGTCAGTAAAGAATCCATCTGTCTGGTTCAGGAAGGCAGGATGTTTGATGGATGGATGGATGTATGGATGTTTTATGGATGGATGGATGCATGGATGGATGGATAAAGCGTGGACCTCAGTCAGTAAAGAATCCATATGTCTGTTTTCAAGAAGGCAGGATGTTTGATGGATGGATGGATGATGTTTGATAGATGGATGCATGGATGGATGGATGGATGGATGGATGCATGGATGGATGGATAAAGCGTGGACCTCAGTCAGTAAAGAATCCATCCGTCTGGGTTCAGCAAGGCTGGATGTTTGATGGATGGATGGATGTTTGATAGATGGATGGATGGATGTATGTATGGATGGATAAAGCATGAACCTCAGTCAGTAAAGAATCCATCTGTCTGGGTTCAGGAAGACAGGATGTTTGATAGATGGATGGATAGATGGATGGATGTTTGATGGATGGATGATGGATGGATGTTTGATGGATGGATGTTTGATGGATGATGTGTGGATGTTTGGATGGATGTTTGATGGATGATGTGTGGATGTTTGATGATGGATGGATAAAGCGTGGACATCAGTCAGTAAAGAATCCATCTGTCTGGGTTCAGTAAGGCAGGATGTTTGATGGATGGATAGATGGATGTTTGATGGATGGATGGATGGATGTTTGATGGATGGATGGATGGATAAAGCGTGGACCTCAGTCAGTAAAGAATCCATCTGTCTAGGTTCAGGAAGCCAGGATGTTTGATGGATGGATGATGGATGGATGTTTGATGGATGGATGGATGGATGTTTGATGGATGGATGGATGGATGTTTGATAGATGGATGTATGTATGGATGGATAAAGCGTGGACCTCAGTCAGTAAAGAATCCATCTGTCTGGTTTCAAGAAGGCCGGATGTTTGATAGATGGATGGATAGATAGATGGATGGATGTTTGATGGATGAATGATGGATGGATGTTTGATGGATGGATGGATAAAGTGTGGACCTCAGTCAGTAAAGAATCCATATGTCTGGGTTCAGGAAGGCAGGATGTTTGATGATGGATGGATGATGTTTGATGGATGGATGGATGGATGGATGGATGTGTGGATGTTTGATGGATGGATGGATGTATGGATGGATAAAGCGTGGACCTCAGTCAGTAAATAATCCATCTGTCTGGGTTCAGTAAGGCAGGATGTTTGATGGATGGATGGATGTTTGATGGATGGATATATGTTTGATGGATGGATGGATGTTTGATGGATGGATGGATGGATGTTTGATGGATGGATGGATGTTTGATAGATGGATGGATGGATAAAGCTTGGACCTCAGTCAGTAAAGAATCCATATGTCTGGGTTTAGGAAGGTAGGATGTTTGATGGATGATGGATGGATGGATGTTTGATGGATGGATGTTTGATGGATGGATGAATGCATGGATGGATGGATAAAGCGTGGACCTCAGTCAGTAAAGAATCCATATGTCTGGGTTCAGGAAGGCAGGATGTTTGATGATGGATGGATGATGTTTGATGGATGGATGGATGGATGGATGTGTGGATGTTTGATGGATGGATGGATGTATGGATGGATAAAGCGTGGACCTCAGTCAGTAAATAATCCATCTGTCTGGGTTCAGTAAGGCAGGATGTTTGATGGATGGATGGATGTTTGATGGATGGATATATGTTTGATGGATGGATGGATGTTTGATGGATGGATGGATGGATGTTTGATGGATGGATGGATGTTTGATAGATGGATGGATGGATAAAGCTTGGACCTCAGTCAGTAAAGAATCCATATGTCTGGGTTTAGGAAGGTAGGATGTTTGATGGATGATGGATGGATGGATGTTTGATGGATGGATGTTTGATGGATGGATGAATGCATGGATGGATGGATAAAGCGTGGACCTCAGTCAGTAAAGAATCCATCTGTCTGTTTTCAGGAAGGCGGGATGTTTGACTCACCAAATACCAAATGACCTCTTGGACTAGCTGAAAACCTGTACATGTAAAAATATGAAAAAGTTAAAAAACAATTCTCAAGTTTATACAATACACTTATACAGTATTCTGTATTATTCAGTATTCAGTATTCCAACAACAGTATTCTTATACCTACATAAAACTGCAGTCAACGTGATGACGTAACGAGGCTGCAACGTGATGACGTGATGACGTAACGACGCAGTTCGTCCGTCTGCTCACTGCTCAGAGGTAAAAAAAAAAAAAAAAAGAGCAGAATTAGCAGAAAAATGACGTTGGAAACATTAAAACCCCTCTACCCTATTAACGCATGTTAAATTACAGCGTTAGTCACGCTGTTATTGTGACGTGACACGTTCACGGTAGTGACGCTAACGCGACGTGCGTTTAATTTTGTCTTCGTCGCGTTAAGACTCTAAATAACCACTAAAAACATCCACAAGTGATGCATATATAGTATCGCTGATTTATATAAATGTCTATAAAAGTTTTCAACAGCGTTGAAAGGTTGTCACGCTTCTGAAGTGAAGTTACGTTACATGCTAACGCTAGCCGCAGCTAGTTTGAGCTGCGTCTTTCTTCACGCACTCAAAACTCATGCACAGATACTTCCTAATTTATCTAAATGTTGATAAAGTTTTCTACAGTCTTCACAGTTTGTGACGCTGCGGTTAAAGTCACGTTACTACCGGATTAGGTTAACATTTCCTTGAGATGATGTCATCAAAAGCAACAAAAAAATTTTTTTAATTCTTACCTGAATGAAGTCAATACACTCTGACACTCTGTCCACCTACCGCTGCAAAATTTTATTTAAATCGCTCTCCAAAAATAATCTCCGCTCACCTACATGCACTCAACACACGACGCCATAACTCTGCACGTGTAAGCTCAAGGGGCTTTAACTTTTAAAAACTCGGTCACCTGAGGCCCCGCCCTGAGCCCCCGCCCACTACAGGGTCTATGCTCCACATCACGAGAGGAGGGGCGGCGTTGGAGTTTCGCGCGGTCTCCACATCACGAGAGGAGGGGCGTTGCAGTTTGGCGCCATGTGTGTCAGTGAGCCACACACACGGCTGCAATAAATGCAACCGATACACAAAAACATACACACCACACACAAATACCCTGGGAGGTGCGTAGCCAGCCAATTTTATAAATGTAAATAACTTTTTATTAAAACAATTTTAAGTGTTAAAGCACACTCCAACTCATCCAGGCAGCCTATTAGCCACAAGTTACGCTGATATTGATGAGAAAAAACAATGTTTACATATTAATATATTTGGATACAATCTGTGTTTTATCCAGACATTGGCAAAGGCTGGCTAATACCAAATGTCCCGATAATGTCGGTACGTAGTCTGGCGCATAGGCGGGCCAATACGCTTGCACCAACGCACACACACACACACACACACACACACACACACACACACACACACACACACACACACACACACACACACACACACACACACACACACACACACACACACAAAGACATAACCACATACACGTTTGGCTTTATTCAGGGGAAAACTTATGAAGGTAAATACAACCATTTATCTGTTAGACATTTAATTTCAGGTATTTTTCCTACTAACAAACTGCAGCTGTCACAAAAAAATACTGTTCAAAGTTACTCTTTTAGCCAAATGGCAACAGGATAAAGACATTTTTTAATATAAGTCTGACTCGTTTGTACACTGTGCAATTAAAAAATGTGTCTGGGACAAATATGTTTACCCTTTGCAAAGTGCTTAGCATTTTATTATTTTCAAGCTTTGGTGTTTGGAAAACATGAGCACTACATCGGCTTACCGTATGTTTCTGGGACTCATGAGATGGAGACAAAATATCATCACTGTTCACAGCAGAAAAAAACAATACATCACACAACAGTTTTTGAAGGAAAGCAAACAGCAATATACTGTATTCAGCCAACACTAATAATGCCAAAGTTCTGTTGTGATTGCTAATATTTTAACTACCAGAGAAGTGCGGACAGACGGAGAGAGACTCGACACATTCAAAGTAGAAGCTACGAGATTTTATTTAGTGTACTGGGGACTCAGGTAGGATCTGAAAGGGAACAGGTGACAGGTACGTGTCTTGGTTGTAGAGGTAAAATACTTCTTTCTGTTTGCTTGGCAGGCTTGGAGGAGGAGGATGAAGAATTCCAGGTGGGCAGCAGACATGGTGAGGAAGGTGAGTGTGTTCGAGAGTGGCAGGATGGAACTCAGGTGCTTATTCCTGGATGTTATCTTTAGGCTGACAGTGAGGAAGCATATTCATTCATTCATTCATTCAACCTTTATTTATACAGGCTAGCCTCGTTGAGTCACGGGGACTCATTTACAAGAGGGACCTGTCTCACTCACACCAAACAACCATCCACTCTCACACTCACACCTAGGGTCAATTTAGAGTCACCAATCAGCCTAACAAGCATGTTTTTTGGTCTGTGGGAGGAAACCGGAGTACCCGGAGGAAACCCACGCATGCACGGGGAGAACATGCAAACTCCACCCAGAAAGGCCCCGGACCGGGATTTGAACCGGCAACCTTCTCGCTGAGAGGCAGCAGCTCTACCAGTTGTGCCACCGTGCTGCCCATATGGTGTCCACAAGAAGTTTCCACAGACACAGTGCTTCACAGACACAAGGAGACTCAAGGATGGACTTTGGGGCCAGGACTATGAGGACACAAGGAAACACTCAGGTTGGTACAATTTAACAAGGATAAGCGTTGTAGGGCTGTCACTAGTTTTCCAGTTGGTATATCACAATATTCCAGCAGAGAAGAACTGATCCAAAGGTCCTTAAACACACCGAGAGCTCTTTATCCAGGATCAGGATCATCTGGAGGTGGTTTGGCTCCGCCCTGCCACTCAGGAGCTTTAATGATGTTATTAATGGCACAGAAAACTGTGGCTTTCCACAAGGTCAGCACAGCGTTGATAGAAAAATATCAGCATTCCTTAAACTTGATGCTACAGTAGATGTCCTTAATGAGGTTATTTTATTTATTTATTTATTTACATTTTCTTTGTAGGGAGGGGTGGTCATTCAATTATTAAAAAAATACTTGATTCAATTTTACTGTTTTTTGAAGGTCATCTGATTATTAGCTAGGATGCTGCTACAAACTATTTTGCTCCTGCTGCTTTAACAAAGAGTTCCAGTGTGTAAGCATCAAAGCACCCATTACTATTACTATTACTACTCAGTCATTATTTTTCTGGTGTTTTTTGTAAAAAAACAAAACAAATAAAATAATAATAATAATTAAAAATGTGACTTGATTGTGAACAGAGTGCTTTGACTTTTGGTAGCTATACAGAGTATGGTGTGTAGACAAAATTCTAAAATAAATAAATACATAAATAACAAACAAGGTTTTGGCAAAACAAATGAAAACAGCCAGTCATCTTTGGAGCTCTACAGCTCAAATGTACTTCACAGTTGCTATAGTAGTAGTGGTACAATACAATATTACAGTAGTAATTACTGTATTCAGAAGTCTTCTGTTTACCCATTCTGTTCTCTGTCAACATTTCATATTTTATACGTTGTGGGTAAAAAAAATCTGCTTCCTTTGATGACAAAAAAACAACAACTAATAATTAACATAACTCCCACAGACCAAAACCTTGTATGTTAGGCTGATTTTTATTTTTTATTTCCATCTGCTCTCTTCTTCAGGGGTTGCCACAGCGAACTAAGTCACTCGAAGATGTGGTAATAAGTTTTACACCGGATGCCCTTCCTGATGCAACCACAGACCACTGAGCTACCACAGCCTTCTGTGTGGAGCAGAGAGCTGCCATCTAGGGTGCCCGGAGGAGCAGATGGTGGGGCCTTGCTCAAGGGCCCAGACTGGGGCAAATTAGGGTGCAGGCAGGTGTGGGTGCTTCACCTTTCCCACCCACATTTTGAAGTTGTCAGTCCGGGGAGTTGAACCAGCAATTTTCCGATCACAGGCCCACCTTCTCTAACCTCTGCACCACCACGCCCATGTATGTGGGAGTGGTGCAACTTAGTGATGCATCCCAGCATGTTAGACTGATTGGGAACTAAATTATCTCTAGGTGAGAGAAAGAGAGTGAATGGTTGGTTGTCTCGCTGTGTCCCTGTGATGGACTGGAGACCTGTCCAGGATGTCCCCCACCTCTTGCACAGTGATAACTGGACATGGACATCAGAGACACCTGTGACCCAAAAAAAGAAGTGGGTAAAGATAATGGCTGGATGGCTGGATGGATGGTTAGATGGATGTATTGATGGATGGATGGAGCTCTCCCCTCTTTTGTTCTGTTTTTAACATTTGTTTTGTCTGTATTTCACTTTGCCATCCTGAAATGTTTGATTTACGGTGACTACTCAGTGGATTAGTTCAGAAAATGTGCTAATCTCTAAACGAGCAATTTCAGGTAGGCGAAGAACAAATACTAACAACTCCTTTTGAAGTCAACTTACATTTTTGTATGTAAAAAAGTTAAAGAGAAAATAAAAATACATAGAAGATACTACAAAGCACCATAAGGAATTTATTTTTAAATAAAGCTTTAAAAACATGAAAACCTTTCAGCAATGGGCTGTGATGAATTTTGATGTATTTAATCAATTTGTTATATTTTAATGGAAATACTAACAAGTTCATTTAAAAAGTGTAAAAAGTTATTTTAAGCAGGTGCGACTATAGGTTTGCCTTTATTATATATGGATTTTTCTTTGTTGTTTGCTCTATGTGAGTCTTTGGTTTTATTTAGAGAGCTTCATGTCCCAAAGCATTCCAGTGTCAGGGTACTGATCTTACAACATAACATTTATCACTGAAGTGGTTCATTTATGCAACAAATGTTCCGACAGACCTGATTCCAGCCACAATACACAAACGGTGTTAAAAGGATTAGGGCTAAAATATCAAACCAAATGTTCAGATGTGACACACATCCTTCCTTATCCTTAGGTTCATTGCCTAAAAATTACAGGAGAATTTACCCACTGTGCAGTTCATTAAGAAAAGATAAAAAGTTCACCAAGATCACTGGTCAATAAGAATAGAGTTTCCTTCACTTGCCAGACCACAGGGATGTCTTTTCCCTTCTGTCTCTTGGGAAAGAAAGTTATCAAATCCTTATCCAACGGGTTATTCAGTACACAAAGAGTTTGACATTTACAATGTCATTTATAGAGACAGAAGAAAATCTTTATTCATTTAGGGCACATTAATTATTTAGCAGAGAGAACATTATAAGGTTATTCTACTGAATCAAGCTCTAATCTACAGTTCAATCAACAAATATCTACAGTCTGATTCAATGGCAATAGCGTCAAGAATCTAAAGGGATTTGGGGGGAAAAATGCACAGTTCATCATCCAACATTTTCCTTTTTGTGCACAAGCAATAAGATTTTTTTTTTTTTTTTGCAGATTTGTGAGTGGTCAAATATAATGCATCTCATTTGGTGTAATGAGAGTTCCTGCTGTCCTTTTGTTGAAAGTGTGCAGTCACGAAGATATGTTCACATTTCCCTGCAGAGCTGAAAAGACCACCAGATGCATTAGATAAGACAACCATTCTTTCTAATAAGGTTAATAATTCACAAGGCAATTAGGCTACGTGTGAAAACTGAATTGTGCTGCTTGGTGGATGATGAGAGATCTTCCCCCCGCGGCACACTACTTCATACCCTTGATCTCCAGGCCCAGACAATGACATTGTGACAGTGACATTTACAAGCTTCTGCTCAGGGGGCAAACTTAGGAACCCTCAACGCCTCTTTGTAGCATTATTAGAGAGCATCTGGTTAAATTAAAATTCCAAGAGATTATTTTCTGCTGTCTTTTAGCCAATGTATCTCTGGGCATCAAAACAAGGTAAATGATTAGGCATGAGTAAGTATTAATAACAAGCACAAGATCGATCATTTCACTCCTTTCTCTCCTTTAACCTGGTGGCATCAAGATTCAATGCTGTGTTCCACTGACCTGACCAGACCTGGAAATGGTATCTGATGTTATTATGTTCTAGTTGCAACTTAAACAACCAGTATGATCCAACAAAGTAGGATCCTACGAAGGATATAGTAGGATAGTAAGTAAGTAATATTCATCATCATCATCGTCATCATCCTAATATACAGTAGTAGGGTAACCAGTAAGACACAGTCGTCCCTCACTGCTTTGCGTTTCATTTATCGCTGACTCACTCTATCGCAGTTTTTCAAAGTAAAATTGGACATAACACAATTGGGTGATTGATGGATGAGCTGCACGATCGACATGGGATTTTTATTTAAAATAAATTATTTTAAATCATTTAGCACCTCCTGCACCTTTGTGCAGGCCACACTGAAGGATAAGCTTCCTGCTGCAGCTGATCGGCTGTTCTCCATGCAGAGTGGAGAAGTGGGCATGGCCAAGAACGCTTGCAGGTGTCAAAGAGCAGACAAGGCAGAGAGCTGTAATCATGACAATCTGTGCTCTTTTATAGCATTTACAGTATAGAAACCTTTATTTAGAATATTGCAAGAATAAGGGAGGGGTTTATATATATATA
>JBBPBX010090741.1:0-14062 GCA_038048925.1 Garcialebias charrua
GAACGACACAAGACAAAAAGGTGCAAAAGTAACAGTGTTTATTATTTACAGTGGGGAATTACTATTTACAAATGTACAAGGGTCCTCTGGATTTCCTGGAAGATGAAAAGGCAGACAGTCAGATGGGTTTGATCAGAAAGTTCTTCCAGGGTAATTGCTTTTGTTTGTTTATTGTTTCCTTACGGATGAAAAGAGGAGGATGATTCCAGTGTGTCCTAAAGTCCTTGAGATGGAGTCCCAGAGGGCGAGTGAGGCAGGCAAGTGGCTGGAGGACAAAGCACGACAAGCAGAGAGCTGGAACCAGGAGAATCCAAGGGCTGAGAACACAACAAGCACAGGGTAAGTTTCTCTCAAAAGTATTCACAAACTGGCTAGAGGCATAAATACCATGTGTGGCATAAAATGCTTCAGCGAAGAGTAGAACCAGACTGCAGCCTTAAGTAGAGCTCGTCAGGTAGATGACCGTCAGCTGTGGATGATTGGCGGCCATCTTGGAGCTACAGCAGGTGCCACTCTTACAAATACAATCCAAACTGAAATTTAAACAATATTTAGAGGGGACCTATTTTGAAAAATTCTCATTTTGCTACTTGTCATTATTTTTTGTCTACTGTTCTGCAGATTGAACACATAATTTTTTTACAAGAGTAATGAGTGTCACTATTGATTAATATTACTATTAAGACTACTAAATACATGCCATTTAAATCAATATTATTCTGCATAATATATGCATGCAGTTTGGATAAACTTCCCTCTGTACATTTTGCATTACATTTCACTGTAACTTTGCCGACCCCCCCAAAATTGCTCTTAAAAAATTTCCTTGTTTATGGTCCCCCCCAATAATGAGATGAAATCTACTCCCCTGACTCTAAGTAACACAGTCTGGAGAGTAAGTTGGTTCTGTTCAGACCCTGAGTCTTTCTGAGGTACTTGTTTTGGCTGGGACATTCTTGTTACGGTTACGGGTGTACCCAGAATGAAAGACCAGAATCGAACAGAAACCAGAACTCAGAGAATAATTTACAGTGTTTATTTACAGTCAGTGAATAAAGAATGACATCCATGAGGGGGGCAGGAACACCTGAGGAGAGGAGGGGATGTTTAATGGACTGTTGTTGAATGAATAGTTGTTGTACTGAAGTAATCCTTACGATGAGAAGTCTTAAACAGAGTGCTGATGTGGTGATCCAATTCTCCAGTAATCCAAGGTAGGACCAAGCATTTGAAAAGGCAAGTGGTGGAAGGCAGGCAGCAGCTTATTGAGAGGCAGGAGGAGTTGAAGCTCATGTGGAACTCAGGCAGGGCAGGAACACGGTGAATCCAAGAACTCATTAGTAGGCAATGTCCCAACGCCTGTAGAGTGGTTCCTGGGTCTTCTTATACTCCTCCTGGGTGTTGGTTGATTAGAAGCAGCTGCTGCCAATTAGGAGTGTGAAGGAGAGAGGGAGGCAGGGTGTAGAGCAGGACTCCTACATACGCTCGTTCGAAGTGGACTCATAACAGCATGTTATTAGTCCTTAACTGGATGACGTGTCCTTAGCGTGTGACTGAGTTCATCCAGCTCTTTGGGATGACCTCACATCTTGAAGTTCCCAGCAGACTTCCTCGTTCCAGCAAAAACTTAGAACTTAGTAGAAGATCTGAGAAAGAGAGGACTTGTCCCTTTCCCATTGGTCCAAAAAAGAACCAGTCGAGCAGTTCACTTGTTATCACGATTCAAGGTGAGATTCAGAGCAGAGGGAAATTGTTTAGGAAAAGTATCTGAGGGAGAAGACTTTCAGACGCTAGATGAGAGTTTTAGCTGAAACTCAACAAAAACAACTTCTGTGTAAGTCAGTTTGACCTTTTATCTGAACTTTGACACCCTTTCATTTGATCAAGTAACACAGTCATGCTTCACATTTAAAGAATAACATAGCATATAACATATATCATGAAAATGACAAAAGTTATTCTTTTGATTACATTAGAATAAAATCAAAGATAGAAATAGTCTCTTTTGGTGACTATGTTCTCAGATTACAACTAATGGAATAATTTGTAGTAAATGTCTTGTTTTACTGAGAGGTCAGTAAAGGTCATCACTGGACAGTTCAAAAACCTTAGTTTGACCCTGGGTAGGTCCACTACACATCTGAATCTTTGCTACTTGTTAAAACGCATAAAAAGAAATCGGTCCTGCAGAAAAATGCTCTGATGCCACATTCAGTAATTATCTAAAACCAGAAAGTTCTTCAGACTCAAGAGGGAAATGCACAAGTGCAACTTGGAACAGTCTTGTCTGATCATTATTCCAAAAGAACATCACTTTTGAAAATCTACTTAGGAATTACTTGGTTTTGAAGCAAGTTATTTTAATATTATGATTGTCAGGTGTTTATGTATTAATATTTTATCAGATGTTTGTGTGTTAATATAATGATTGTCAGTTGTTTATGTGTTAATGTTATGATTATCAGATGTTCATGTGTTGTGTTAATAGTATGAATATCAGGTGTTTATGTATTAAAATTTTGATTATCAGATGTTCGTGTGTTAATATAATGATTGTCAGTTGTTTATGTGTTAATGTTATGATTATCAGATGTTCATGTGTTGTGTTAATATTATGAATATCAGATGTTCATGTGTTAATATTATGATTATCAGATGTTCATGTTTTTAACTCAAGCTTGTGTACAAAAGTTGAGCTGAAGTCAAACCTGTTAAATATCAGACAATATAAACTTTTATATTCACCAGATGTCTGCTATATCAATCAATCACCTTTATTTTTCCAGGTAGAGTCCGTTGAGATGGAGATCTCTTTTACAAGGGTGACCTGGTCAAGTGGTCAGCAGCACACGTCACATGGTAATTGACAATAAGCATTTGCATTTACCAACAAAGATGGTTTTATGAACCTGTTTGTAGCAGCCCTTAAACATTTTTCTTCCACTGTACAGGAGGACATGGCAGGAGGTGATGATGAGGGGATCCTCTGGTCCAACCTGGATGTTTCTGAGAAGTGGAGAGACGCCACCGCTACAACCCACATAATACCCAAATAATAATACAATAGCAGTGAGGAGGCTAGAAGCAGCTCTGTTCAACCAGTTACCTTTCTCTGACTGACTGATTACATTTTTAAAATAAAAAAAGGTGTTCAATACAGAAACAACTGGACTTTATTTGTAGCAGACAAAGTCCAGTTGTTTCTGTATTGAACACCTTTTTTTGATTTTATCATGTCCTGGATGACTGAGAATCTTCACCAGCATACATTTTTAAATCCCCAAGTAAGAGCAGTCGAGGAAGCTGTGATTTAAAATCAGAAGATTTACTGTAATGCTATAATGTAAACAGTGTTTAAATCTTGTGTGTCATTTAGCTCGAGTGTTATACGTTTTCTACAGTAATGTAACATGGTCATCAAATTTGTGTTTACTAAAATTTTTAAAATAAAACTGCTCTCTCTGAGCCTGTCTTACATCAAAATACACATTTTTTGGGGTGATAAATAAGAAGACAAAGTCAGAATCTGTTGAACATTTTATTTTCTTACAAGATTTGGTTCACACAACCAGTTTACGGGTACATTGGTGCTATTCACAGCATCAAGTCACAACAGAAGTCATCTCAGGGCACTGAACAGAAACAATCAAATATAAAAATAATAAGTTAACAGAAACTTTCATATAAAAATAATAACACTATTTATCTGAGGGGACTACTTTGAGTTTAACTCCATGTTATAAAAGAGCTACAGTAGTTAGCCAGAGTTCTTTCAGGATGAAATAATTTGAACTTCTGTTTGAATTTTAACTCTATGAACTTTTTCCTTTTTGTTAAATTTACTATGAATTTAGTATGTGTGTTGTGGACAGACAGTATATTCTGCAGTGGAGAACATGTTTGCTGGGTATGGGAGAAGATTTAACACAAATACTGTATGAGTATGCAACATTAGATCTGACAGCAAAGGATAAGTCTTGTGTTGGTTCCACAGCAGCAGGGTCCTCCTCAGCTCAGACAGAAAATGTCTGGTGGAATGTCCTGTCCATCTGCAGCCCTCTCTCCACTTGTTTCTTCATGGACATTATGTTCTGTGAGTCTTCCTCAGCAAAATCTCCTCCTGGACAGACTGCAGGGGAGATTGTTCCTAAACAAACAACAGTTCATCAGTATTATAAGTAAAAAGAGATTATTAAATCATTTTTAAGATTGAGAATGTATATAATTTCATCACACTTACACTGCTCCTTCATCCTCAAACTGCATGGTGACATCATCTCCACAGTATTTTTCTGTTGACCACAAAGAAAATTACTGTACTAGTATTTAGAGTTCAGATTTAGAGTTCAGATTTTAATAGCAGAAAGAACAGTTGTGTACTGATAGGTGCATACCGCCACCTACTGAGCATGAGTGTGCAGCTCATGGTCTCTTAAAATAACTGGACAGTACATGTATTTTTCTTTTAATGTTAGTGTTTTGTAAAAATATAAGCAGTGCTTTTCTTATTCTTGTTTTGTCCTTATCCCCTTCATTTCTTAATACAGTATATATATATATATATATATATATATATATATATATATATATATATATATATATACATATATACATATATATACATATATACATATATATATATATATATATATATACATATACATATATACATATACATATACTGTATACATATATGTGTGTACCGGGCAGCACGGTGGCACAACTGGTAGAGCTGCTGCCTCTCAGCGAGAAGGTTGCCGGTTCAAATCCCGGTCCGGGGCCTTTCTGGGTGGAGTTTGCATGTTCTCCCCGTGCATGCGTGGGTTTCCTCCGGGTACTCCGGTTTCCTCCCACAGACCAAAAAACATGCTTGTTAGGCTGATTGGTGACTCTAAATTGACCCTAGGTGTGAGTGAGAGAGTGGATGGTTGTTTGGTGTGAGTGAGACAGGTCCCTCTTGTAAATGAGTCCCTGTGACTCAACGAGGCTAGCCTGTATAAATAAAGGTTGAATGAATGAATGAATGAATTACTTCCAAGTTTAGGTTCATGTGTAAAGGGTGAAACAGCGCCCCCTCTGGCTTATTGGCGGTTATAAATATTGTGAACACAGACATCTCATTGCCAGTTCATACGAGATGGGCATGAGGTAGGTCCACTGAGTTAAACGCTCCAGTAAAATATTATGTTAGCTTGATGCTGACATGAAATGATTTTCCTCATAAGGTGCTGTACCCGCTGTGATGAACCTGATTTATGATCAGTCCATATTCTGTTCTGTACAGGTACACATTATTTTATTTATTTGTATTTCTGTTTAATATTAATGTTGTAAATACGGCAGTTGGCCAGTTCATACGAGATGGGCATGAGGTGCTGTACCCGCTGTGATGAACCTGATTTATGATCAGTCCATATTCTGTTCTGTACAGATAAACAACGTTTCACCTCATCCTGTCTCCTGGTCCTTAATAACACAACGCAGACCTGAATTATTCTGAACGAATTCACCATTTGATGAGGTTACATTGGTGCCTGTGACCCGTTCTTCAACTTCTCCAGCGCGAGTGGCTGCGTCTACTTTCTGGAGCCTCGGCAGTTGGTGGGCTGCGTCTACACCCTGGAGCCGCGGCAGTTGGTGAGCTGCGCGCGCATCCCGTTCATCAGACCCGTGTGGATTCTTCGCTGCTCTGGTAGTGCAGTGACCAGTCTGAAAAGTGTGGAGCTATATTTTTTATTAATTTTAACCGTTTTGTGTTGATTGTGCAGCGCTGTGGCTGCACTATGATACAGGAGGTCTTTTTTTTCCCTTTCTTTTTCTCTCTCTCTCTCTCTCTGCGCTGCGCTCTCTGAAGGAGGGGCACTTTGAGACAAAATAAGTTTTAAAGGAGAAATGAAAAGTGTTTTTAAGCTAATAGTAGTCTAATGAAAAGCATAAAATAAGCTTGTTGAGAAATTTTCACAAGTCAAAAATGTCATCCTAACTCAAATTTAGACTTTGCAAAGTGAAAAAATTCTCATCTGGTGTTTTTGACCCCCCTCCCCCTGCCTGCTCTCCGTCCCCTGAATATGACATAGGCAGTGCAATGGTCGTCCCTCATACAGTAATATTAGTGTGTGTATCTAGTTGTGGACAAAAAGATTTCAGTGTGTAGCAATTAGGGATGCAGCAAAAAAAATCTATTTTTTAAAGAATCAAGATTCTTAGTCCTGGCGATTCAGAATCGATTCTAAAAGCCCCAAAATCGATTTTAAAACTTTTTTTAAAATTTATATTGTATTTTTACCGCTCCTGTGCATTCGGCCGCTGTAGAATTTTGGCCGTGTAGGGCCACCGTAGTTAGTTAGCCAGGCAGCTCCCTGCTAGCAAGGAGGGAGACAGCATGTTTCAACTTGCTCCTTCATCTTTAAAAATCATTTTAGATCCTACTATGTTCTGGGGAAGACAGAGCTTAACAAGACATTGGTAACTGTTTCAGGACATTTTCAACACCCCCATTTCCACGTTAGCATACGGCGCTAGCATGCTAACGTTAGCATACGGCGCTAGCATGCTAACGTTAGCATGCGGCGGCTAACGCACAGCTATTCGTATTTCCAGGATAGAAATGCCCATTAATGCACTAAATCACCAAACTGTTTTTGACAAACTAAAGTGATATCCTTCAGATTCAAAAAAGTCTTCTGCTTCCATTTTAAATGACAGACAAGAGGACAGTAATGATGGGTTTATAGCTTCAGTGTTATTGTAAGATAGCAAAGGAGGTCTTAATTGTGTCATAAAAGTGCGTCCAGAAAATGACTACAGAAATCACTGCACTTCAGCATGTAGCAGGAAAAATGTAAAAAACTATTTCTTTAAGCTACTGACTTGAAAAAAGCATACTAAGTATGTTTATGTGTGTTGTTTACTATATGAAATTCTTGTTATATCGATTTTTTCAGATTTGATTACATTTCTCCTACATTTTTACAGCTTTTTCATCCAGGTTTTTCTTGTTGATTTGTTGAAGGTGCACTTTTGCTCGTGTTTAATTTGTAAGTGATCAAATTAATAATAATTAATAATAATAATAACTGATAATTATTATTATATTTGTTTTGGTTTTTTTTGCTTTTGATCATTAAGGGCTGAGTTATGGCAAGCAATAATTATTTTGGTAGGGGGAGGGGGTTTGAAATGTTTACTCCTATGCCTGCAGTTGCCAGAGGTAGGGGTTTGTATTTGAATACCCCAGAAGCATCCACACCAAAATCAAATTTTGTTTATGTGGGTGAAAGAGTTAATGACACTGTTAATGCTCCACAGTGTGAAGTTGATGGTAGACTTTTGAGTGACATAGCTTCACGAATTGGAGTTTCAATAGGTGAAAGTATTGCAGCTTGCATTGAGACCCGTTTGAGTAATACAGTGGGTCCAGGGGTGGTTGGAGCTACAGCTAACGAGTCTACCATGTTAAATGTCATTGTTCGCCCTGATGTGAAAGAACCTGTGAGTTTTAAAGGGGATCATGATTCATGTTCAGTCCAAGAGTGGGAGGTTATGATGTTAACTTATATGAGAAAGAAAGACATCCCTGTGGCTGAACAGGCTGATGAGGTGATCTCTAAGCTGGTGGGGAGGGCACATGAAGTAGTTAAAGTTGGCATACGCAGTAAGCCAGTTTTAAATCTGACTACAGGACCTGAGCCCATTTTTGAGATACTGAAGCAGCACTTCAGTGATACTATGTCCTCTAGCTTGCCCTTAGCAGACTTTTATGCTACGGTGCCCCACCCTGACGAACATCCCTTTGACTATTGGCTGAGACTTAACAAAGCTTTGGACATGACAGAGGACTCTTTAAAGAGACAAAATAAGGCTTTTGACTCTCTGTCTGGTGATCTAGCTGCCATGTTTATCCAGAACTGCCCTGATCCTGAACTGTCGCTCATATTCAAATGTAAGCAGCTGAAAGATTGGACAGTGGCTGAAATTCACGAGAAGCTTGTTGAGAATTGCAGAAATCGCAAGCGACTAACCAAACACAAAATGTCAAGCATCCTGTCTTCCCAGCACCAGGAAGTCACCTCGTCTGTGCAGAGTGCGACACTCCGTACTGAAGTACTACCTCCAGCTGCTGCTATTGGGAAGACAGCTGAGAGCTCGCCAGACCGCCTGGACCGGGTCATCGCTCTACTTGAACGTGTGCTGGAGCAGCAGCCACAACAGCACAATTTTCAAAGAAGGTTCAATGTACACACCCAGAGGGACCAGCCGACGAAAGTAAAGCCTGCCTTACCTTGTGCTGTGTGCAACGATGGTGGACACACTACTCAGTACCACTGCAGGTCCAACCATCTGTGCTTCAGCTGTTTTGCACCTGACCACATCCGAGCAGAGTGTCCAGGGACTGTGGTGAGGAAGCCTGGGAGCGATAAGCAGGTGGTGCAGCCTCAGGAAAACTGACTGGCCTGCATGTGGTGGGGACAAGTGTTGGGCCTAAAAGTGATCCCCCTGTTGCAAATGTTGAAAATGACATGGAGTCTATATGTCAAAGTGCATGTGAAGTGAGAAAAATGGGATATACACCGATAATCCAAAACATTCAGAGACTCAAACAACATGACAACTTGTTTTATGAAAATGTGACACTGGGAGGAGTGGTTACGGTCAGAGCTTTGCTGGATAGCGGGTCGATGGCGTGCACACTGAGCTCTAAAGTAATACCTCAGCTGTTACAGCAGGATGTTTTAAGAAGCCCCGCCCTTGAGCCGACAGCCACTGTGTTGATTGGATGTGGGGGGTCCAGGACATTACCTTCTGGCATGTGCGATCTGGAGATGGATCTTTATGATTACAAAGTGATTGTCCCAACATTGATCGTTGAGAACCAGAATGAAGAACTGATTGTTGGCAGTAACCTGTTGAAATACATTATTAACAGGTTTAAGCTGAAGCAAGACATCCAGGACCAAGGCCCCACAGCACTCTGTGACAGTAGTGATGCAGAGCAGAAACTGCTACATTTGTTGGCAAGGGTGGAAGCTGCCGATTCAGACGCCCATTATGCAGTTGGAACTATCAAAATCAAGCGAGCTGTTACTCTTGAACCCATGACAGAGCATCTGATTTGGGGCAAGTTGCCACAGGTGAATAATCTGTTGGCTGGATGTACTGTTGTCGTGGAGCCAACAACCGCCAGATCTAAACCGAGAACAGTCTTGGTGGGGAGGTCGGTGTCAATCCTGAGAGCAGATGGGTGGCTCCCATTAAAGGTCATTAATCCATCAGACAAGCTGGTTACTTTGAGACGTAATACTAAGTTGGCGGATGTGAGTACTTGTGATTCAGTGGAGATGTTTGCTGGTTCCCAACTCGACATCCAACAACAAGTTCAAGTACCGTTGGACAACAGTACAAAACACAGCCTCGTCTCAGAGGACTCGACTTTACCAGATCATCCTCACCTTGTGGCACCGAGCACAGTTGACACCCCTCAGGCAAGGCTAAGAGGACTGGGGCTGTCGGATGTGGACATTGAGTCATGTGACGTTGCCCCTGAATATAAGGCTAAACTGGCTGAGCTCATTGTTCAATACCAATCAATCTTTTCAAGGGACAAGATGGATTGTGGTAAAGCCACTGGTTTCCTACATCGCATCAGAGTCATGGATGAGAAACCATTTCGATTGCCATGTAGGCGCATACCACCAACCCAGTATGAAAAATTGAGAGAGGCATTGGATGAGATGGAAGAGCGTGACATCATACGAAAGTCTAGCAGTGAGATTTGCATCTCCATTAGTGATCGTGTGGAAGAAGTCGGGTGACCTACGTATCTGTAATGATTTCCGATGGATCAATGCACGCACTGTCAAGGATGCTCACCCACTCCCTCATCCAGCTGATGCTCTAGCAGCTCTGGGGGGCAATGCCTTTTTCTCAACCATGGATTTGACCTCTGGCTATTACAATGTGGAAGTGCATGAAGCTGACCGAAAGTACACTGCCTTTTCATCGCCTTTTGGATTGTATGAGTATAATCGAATGCCTCAAGGACTCTGTAATAGTCCCGCCACATTCATGAGAATGATGCTAAACATCTTCGGTGACCAGAACTTCATGAGCTTGTTGTGCTATCTGGATGATGTCCTGGTGTTTGCTCCAACAGAAGACCTAGCGCTGGAGCGTCTGCACATGGTCTTCCAGAGACTCCAGAACCATAACCTAAAGCTCGCCCCAAAGAAATGTCACTTTCTGAGGAGGTCAGTGAAGTTTCTTGGTCATATCATCAGCATAGATGGGATCCAGTCTGACCCTGATAAAGTGACTGCTATCACCACCATCACCGAGTCTGACCTTATGGAAATTGGCACAAATATTCCCTCTCAGAAGAAGATCCGCTCCTTTCTTGGCATGGTAGTCTACTACCAGCAGTTTATTGAAGGGTGTTCTGCCATAGCCAAACCGTTGTTTCGGCTAATCTCATGCTCTAAAGGTCCACGTGGAAGTGGGAGAAAACGCCGCCAAATTCGCAAACAGCTCCGTGCTAAGGATTGGACGACAGATTGTCAGCACGCTTTTCATCAACTGAAGCAGGCTTTGCTAGATTGTGTGGTGCTGGCCCACCCAAACTTCAGTGAGCCCTTTCTCCTGTCTGTGGATGCCTCTACCGACGGACTTGGCGCAGTCCTATCACAAGTGCCTGCAGGTGGTTCAACGGCCAGACCGATTGCTTTTGCAAGTAAATCGTTGAGTTATGCCCAATCCAAATATCCTGCACACCGACTAGAATTCTTCGCATTAAAATGGGCAGTGTGTGACAAGTTCCATCATTGGTTGAGAGGCCATCAATTCACCGTGTGGACGGACAATAATCCGCTAACCTACATCCTGTCCAAGGCTCGGCTGGACGCGTGTGAGCAGAGGTGGATCGCTAAGTTGGCGCCATTCCAGTTCAACATCAAGTACATTCCTGGATCAAAGAATGTGGTGGCTGACGCCCTTAGCAGAGAGCCCTTCGTACAGCCTAGTATGCCTCACCGTTTGACGAGAGTGCCTTATGACAAGCTGCTGGCAGAGGCTGCAGTGGTTGGTGCTAATGGAGTCCAGGAGGTGTTTCGCTGGTCAGCTAACCCACCTGAAGTAGCTGAGTGTGACCAACAGATATCTCAGGGTGTGGCGGTTGTTAAGACAGGAGCAGTATCATCATTGGAGGTTGCTGCTGTGCTCCAGGGATGCAGTGAGAGTGGTCCTGTGGTGTACCCGCATGCTCTTCTCCTGCCACAGTTCTCACAGACTGTTCTAACAACCCCACAGGTCAACTCTGAGGTGCTCTCACTTGAAGTGTTGCAGGAGAAACAGAGAAATGACCCAGTTCTAAGTAGGGTGATGTTCTTTGTAGAGAGAAAGTGGAGACCTTCCAGAAGGGAACGTGTCAAGGAGTCATCAGAAGTCCTCAAGCTTTTGAAAGGCTGGGAAAAGCTTGTATTGAGAGATGGAGTCCTGCAACGGGTAGCTAAAAACCCTGTCACAAAGAAAAAGTCCTACCTTTTTGTGGTCCCACGCTCACTGCGCCAGAAGGTGTTACAAGGTGTTCACGATGAGGCTGGTCATCAGGGTCAGCAACGGACCCTGTACTTGACGAGACAGAGATTTTATTGGATTGGCCTAGTGCGTGATGTTACTGAGTATGTACAACACTGCAGACGATGTGTTGTCAGCAAGTCGCCAGAGCCAGAAGCCAGAGCTCCTTTGAAAAAGTCAGTCAGTATTGATTTCTGGACTGCTGAGGATTCTTCAAACAGTTCACTGGATGTGCTAGTAGCTACTGACCACTTCACAAAGATGGCACACGCTTTCTTGTGCCCCAATCAGTCAGCTAAAGCAGTCGCACACCAGCTGTGGAACAATTATTTCAGCATCTATGGGTTTCCCAAGCGACTACATTCCGATCAGGGGGCCACTTTTGAGAGTTTGCTTATTGCAGAGTTACTGAATGTGGCAGGCGTGCAAAAGTCCCACACTACACCTTATCACCCTATGGGTAATGGCTCATGTGAGAGAATGAACCGGACTCTAGGCAACATGATTCGAGCATTGCCACCAAGAGCTAAACATCGTTGGCCTGAGGCCCTGAAATCTCTGACATTTGCCTACAATTGTACCGTGCATGAGACGACAGGATATGCTCCGTTCCTGCTCATGTTTGGAAGGGTGCCACGTCTTCCGGTGGACGTCATCTTTGGTTCAGTGCTCAGTGATCCGGAGGTGGTGGACTATGATCGCTACGTGGAGTCACTACGAAAGGACATGAGAGAAGCTATGGCTGTAGCCCAGTCAACGGCAACTAAACAGCTCCAGCGTCACACTGAGCTATACAACCGGAGAGTACGTGGTGTACTTGTGGAAGTGAACGACAGAGTGCTGCTGGCCAACAAAGGAGGACCTGGAAAAAGGAAGCTTGCTGACCGCTGGGATAGCACGGTGTATGTGGTGATTGGAAAAGATGATGAGAACCACACTTTCAGGATCCAGAATCCCACTACAGGCCAAGTAAAAGTGGTCCACCGCAATCTGATAATGCCAGTAAACTTTCTGCCTCTACCTGAGGACAACCATGATGACCAGGAGGAGGCTGTACTATCTCAAACATCAAGTTCACTTGACCCAAGTGCTGGGAGGTCAGCCATCAGTGATGCTATTTCTGACTCAGCAGAGTTTAGAACAAGAGCGTGGGTATCTGACCTACCTTTGGGAGCAGGCAGTGAGACAGATGTGGAGGATGCTGAGCAGGTGGAGGGCACCGTGCTGGAAGGAGCCACAGGACCTTCGTTGACGGACAGCAGTTCAGCAGACTCTGGTTGCTCAGCAGTGCTGACGGCTTGCCCAGAGACATTTCCGGCTCCTGTTACTGACACTCTCACTGACATACCTGCTACAGTAACTACTACAGTGACAGTAGTTGACGGTGCGACTGACCGTAGATCTAGAGCTGGACGGTTGTTGAGACCAGTGACCAGATTTATTGAAATGATGCACCAAAGAACAGCATTAGTCTGATAAGTTCTTGTATATGAAAAAAAAAACTACAGTTTAATTTGTTTCAACTTTGACCTAGAGGTGTTGTAACAATTTTCATATTTCATGTTTGTTTTGCTATTTGGGAGGTGAGTTTGCAGTTACACATTAACAAAATATGTAAATGGGCATATTTTTTTCCCCTTATGTATGTAGATGGGGTTTGGCCAACCTTTTCTCATACTGATCCTCTCAGGATAGTCTAGTGACTGGGTGTTTGTAACTGTGAATTTGATGTGATTGTACCTCACAAGCGATTTTGGAAACGGTGGTTGTATATTGGTTTCCTGTGCAATTGAATAGTGGTCTTATTCCATTTATGTATATGTGCCTGTACTGTTTTTTTTTTTCTCTTACTTGCTTTCATTTGGTTGTTTTGTTTTGGTTGTTGTAATGGGGCAAGTGGAATTCAGCAGGAGGGAGTGTAACATAGTTAATATTGAATAGAATTCCACTTGTCATTACTTCCAAGTTTAGGTTCATGTGTAATGGGTGAAACAGCGCCCCCTCTGGCTGATTGGCGGTTATAAATATTGTGAACACAGACATCTCATTGCCAGTTCATACGAGATGGGCATGAGGTAGGTCCACTGAGTTAAACGCTCCAGTAAAATATTATGTTAGCTTGATGCTGACATGAAATGATTTTCCTCATAAGGTGCTGTACCCGCTGTGATGAACCTGATTTATGATCAGTCCATATTCTGTTCTGTACAGGTACACATTATTTTATTTATTTGTATTTCTGTTTAATATTAATGTTGTAAATACGGCAGTTGGCCAGTTCATACGAGATGGGCATGAGGTGCTGTACCCGCTGTGATGAACCTGATTTATGATCAGTCCATATTCTGTTCTGTACAGATAAACAACGTTTCACCTCATCCTGTCTCCTGGTCCTTAATAACACAACGCAGACCTGATTTATTCTGAACGAATTCACCATTTGATGAGGTTACATATATATATATATATATATATATATATATATATATATATA
>JBBPBX010090742.1:0-10910 GCA_038048925.1 Garcialebias charrua
TTTCTTCCTAAATTATTATTTTTCTAAACCAGTTTTCTGGTTTTCTCCTGCACAGAACGAAGACCAGACTTATGCAGATTTCAACAGCTCATTGCTTTGAGGAGCTGGAAAAGGAACGCGCCCACTCGTCAAAATAAGTGGGAGGCATGGATTAGACCTCAGGAAAAGAAAGCTGCGTTAGGATTCATCTGGAAAATAACGGGGAGTCTCCATGAATATTCAGCCATGAGCATCATTTTGATTTTCTATAATGTTAGTCAGAAACACGAGCCAGAACTATGAATAAAAAGTTAACAGAATATATAGTAGCTCAGGGAGATGAATAGCTATATTAAAGCAAATAAAACAGCTGTAAAATCCAAGAGACATTTAGCTCGGGTATTTTGAAAACAAGTTAAGACTAAAAAGATGTTTTTTGACAAGACACTTACTTTGCTCTGTCTCAACAATGTCTGCACTTCAGTTCCTTTGACGATGCCATGGTTTGTGACGTAACTCGGAATCAAAGCACTGTCATCCACCGTCCCGTGGACATCCAAGTACTTGTGGATAACATTCAGATAGGCTTCCTTATCCTGCAGTGTAACAGCAGAAGACACTCAATGTAACTACAAACTTCTAAAAAAAAATTAATACTTGCAGAACTCCCGCGGTTTCTGAAGTTACCTTCCAAAATGCGGCACGCTTTCCGTACACGAGAGCCTGGTTTTGCCTCTTGGTGGACTTGAGCTGCTCGTGTTCTTCAGCGCTCAGCTGATGCTGCACCACAAAGCCGAGGAACGTGTTGTCCGGTGTGTGAGCTGTGCATCAAACAATAGTACATGTCACTTAAAAAACACACAACTGGAAAAAAACGACTAAACTTTTTTTTTCAAGCATTGAAAAAGTTAATCTTAAAGTTTCACAATTATCAAGTAAACTTTTGTATGAATGGGTATTTGTTTTGAGTACGAGTTGTATAAACCACCAGGTGTTAACTGAAAAAAAGACCAGAGACTTACGGAACATGGTGTAGAACTGCATGGGGATCAGATTCAGGCCACCAAATGGACTTTTAAGATCATGTTTCGCAGCCCACGGTGCATGATTGAAGTCTGGTTCTGTGCCGAAAGAGTCCAACACACGGATCACACACCTGATAATCACACAGACATTAAAAAGGGTAATAAAAGCCAAACTGTAACTCAAAGCAGAAACTTACTAAAGCAGCAACACTTCACTTATAATGCCAAATAAACAACTCAAGGAATAAACTTTCATACACCAAATTTCAAAACCATTTTCCCATTAGTCTGTATTTTTATGTTATTAAAAATACATTTAGTCAAGTGGTATTTTATACAAATTACATCAGTGGAATTTTAAACCATAGCCATTTGGTTTGTTAGCTGTTCAACTTTGAAGAAAGAGCTTTAAGACTTAAAACAGGTCCACACTTACAGAGTTCATCACCAAACACCATGAGAAGATGGTTATATACTTGTCTCATGTTAATTAAGAACTTGAACGAAACTCAAAAAGTAATCACTGGAATGACATCTACAACTACCGTAATTTTCGCTGTACGAGTCAGTTTTTTTGTATAAATTAGCATGACTTATACAGCGAAGCAACATATTTATGTTTTTTTTTTCCTTCCATATTTATAACCTGATTTTTGGCTGAGGTCTGACGATTTCAGTCATTATGACATGGAAAATATTGAACACTGCCATTTTCAGCCACTAGAAGGCGGTCAACCAATATGGCAAGCCTAGTGGCTCATTAAAAGGTACATTTGGCTATTGATGAGACTTCAGGTGGTTATCTTGTTAAATTTTGAAGAAATGCACAGCGAGACCTCCCTACGTGTGCTCCTGGTTCCGCGTATTAACTTTTGAAATGCAGCTGATTTGACTGTCAAAGTGCATTTATTAAGGAAAAGGTCAACTGAGACACACCTTTGCTATAATTTTGAGCAAACAAATAATTGTTTTTAAGTGTTACTCTTGTTAAATTCTTATTAAATTCCTCCCGTTGTCATGATCCATTGACACCCGTGCATTCTCCTGCGGTCGCCATTTGGCAGCCAATCAATTTTTGGCATACCGGCTCACATTTCCTGGTTGTCAGTGGTGGTTGGCCTTGTGTCTGTTTAAGTGCTCTATAAATAAAGTGGTATGGTATGGTATGGCATGTGTAACAAATGCGGTGAATCAGCAATGACTCATAATAGATGTGACTTATACGGCAAAGCAACACATTTAAGTTTTTTTTTTTTTCACTAGACATATGTACTGATGCAACTTATACGGCGGATGCACTTTTAAGTGAACAAATAATAACTTTTTTTAAACTGATTAGTGTACAGTGGCAAGTACAGTACCTGTAAATAACTTTTGCAGTCAACCTGATTCAGGATGGACACAGCTCATCACCTCAAGCCGAAAAATGGTTATAACCGAGTTTGGATATGGTAGTAACTGAGAATCATCTCCAACACATATTCTGAGCAGTGTTATATTTTTGTATAAAACTTTGGATGACAATTTACCCAGGCAAAATAACAAAAAAAATCAGATAAGTTAGATACATGTTTTTCTAACATTTGTTTCTCTAATGTAGATAAACAGATAATGCAATGAACGAGTTTACCATTTGGTTATTACTCGTGTACTAAGCTTTAAATAACCAATGCCGTAAGGAAGCCATTTTTTTTTCTACCAGTCATGATCGGACTGTCACATATGGTGGTGAAAGAGATGGAACCAGATTTTTTAAGTTATTTACTCATATTGAAGTGTGGAACTCATATTGATTACTGTATTTTTATTTTATTTTTTACCATAAGGCACGCTTAAAATCCTTTAATTTTCTCAAAAATTTACAGCGAGAATTATAATCTGGTGCGCCTTATGTATTAATTCTGGTTGTGCTGACTGACCTCGAACCGATTTCATAAGGTTATTGTGAATGAGTTGAATAAAGTTTGACTTTTCTGACTGTTTTTGCTTTGCTTAATGCGCCTTATGTATGAAAACAGACCTTTTCATTGATATTGCACCTCATTATTCGGTGTGCCTTATAGTCTGAAAAATATGGTAGTTGAGTTTTGATACTGGTTTTCTCAAGCTAAAGCAGAAAGTAATAAAGGTTAAACACTAGGTCAGAGCAAATTGAAATTCCAAATTTCATTGAATATAAATTTTTGATAAATTCTAAGTTAATTTCTGATAAAAAAAAAATAATATAAATTCATCTGAAACTCCGGAAATTTTGCAAATGGGCAAATTGGCCAGGCCTTGTGACTTTATTTAGATCACAAAGCCCTTAAAAAGGCTTTTTACCATACTGTTGCAATTGAATGTTTTTTTTTCTCCCTAAGAAATGTGCACTTTTTAATATAAATATAAAACAAAGTAAACCCATTTTAGCATCAGTGCAGTGGAAAGAACCTGAAATACTGTAATTTTCATATTCATGGTGATCTTTTTTGCCACTGAGCACATACAAGAGAGAAGTGTCTTTGAAGCTGTCCCCCACCCACACTTTGCTCTTTTGATATAAAAAAGTTAGCTCAGAACCAGCAGTGGAACATGCACATCTTTTTGACTTGGGAAAAGAAAACAAGTCTTAGCATCTGAAATGCACTTTGTCCTGATGTAACAAGGACATGCACTTTGTCCTGATGTAACAAGGACATTTGAGTTGTGTGTTAAAAACAGAAGAGAAACTTTTCCATTACTCTTTATTTTTAAATGACCTTTATTTGTGCTCATACGCTCTGTTCTGTCTGCACGGCACATTCATCTGCCCTTTTCTTTAAAAAGTGACTATTCAATGACACACCCGTTCAGGCTTTATGCTCTTTTACTGGTTTTTGTCAGATCTCTCGTCACCTTGACACCCTGACTTTTATGTTTGAGATCTTTCTCTTATCCTCTCAGGTGTCAGCTTGCCACTATTCTCCACTCAAAAGGTGAACATTTACACATTCTGTCTGCAGACATCTTTGCCTTTTCACCCCTCCAGTAACCATCTTATACTAAAACATCTCATTCAGCGTTTTCTGTAATTCCACATCATTCAGTGACATGGATTTGACTGTTTCTCTTCTCCACTGATCTTGTTTCAACAAAACATTTTGTTCCAATGACCACAAATTTTTGTGTTTACCTTGACTTTATCTTAGCAAATATGTAGTATTATATGTAGTATATATTTTATTAAATTACTTAGTAATTGTTGTTAAAAATGCAATACCAACAAAGGTAACATTTGTGCTAAAATGCATCAGTATTTATTGTATATTTGCTGTTAAAGTTTATTGTTCTTCAGCTGTGGATTTAGCTGAACTTTGGTTAAATTGGTACGAAAATGCCGTAAGATGGTTCTTTCCTTATAATTATGCAAATCTTCAAAATTATTTTAGACCAAATGAGGCAGCTTTTCACAAAAAAGGTTTTTTGTACTAAACAAAATTAATAAAGGCCTAGCATTATTTGCACGTCAACTACTCCCATAAATGACAGTTTTACTTCAAGATGGCTGCCACAGCCACATCTAAAGAGATCTGCTAATGCTCAGAATATGCGTTGAGAATGAGTCACAGCTACAATATACTTAATTTTAACTCATCATCTGTAAAATTAACTTAAGTTGTGGGAATTTTTTGCTTTGCTGATGTTAGCTGCAGTAGTCATGTTGAATTGAGGCGACTCTAAATTTTAATCATGTAGATATACACCCAATCATTACCTGCTAACAGTTTCAATAATATTTGTCCAGTGGATCAAATGATTTATTTCTCCATTCCCAACCTTTTGCCACTGACAGATATTACCTGAGAACACTTTGCTGCATGTAATAAAATAACTGCAAAACCATTTTAAAAAGCAGTCCAGGTCTGATACTTACTTGTGTTTTGTCCAGGATTCCTTCAACACAGACTTGATTTGTCTGAAACCAATAATGTCTGTATAGATCAGGTTTGGTTCCACATTTGCGTGGCGAGGAGGACAGTTGCTTTTTACAGAACCAAAAAAGCTAAAATTAAAAAAAAACAGAAAAATAAGTAAAACTACATTTTATATGGATATACTGTATGATCATTCAAAAGGACCGATTACGATTCCTCAAACTACTATTTTGAGTTCAACTTTTTTTTTTTTGCCTTTAAGTAGCAATGTGAATGAAAGCAGTGTGTTAACTCACGTTTTGAGGGTCGGTATGGAGGCAGACAGGTGAAGATCATGACCCAAGATGTAAAGTGTGGATATAAGATCACTCCACTGAACTAACTCCCCAAGAGGACCTCCACTGAAAGCGTTGTTCACAATTTTTAGATTTGCTTCGTCTGTAATCGCGCCCGGATGCACCAGAATCTGAGCGGAAGGAACAAATACGAGATCAACTTTGAGCACTTTCAGATCTACAAATGTACATAAATTCTCCATAATCACTTGTTTTTGTTCTTCTCAGGCACAACTTCAAAATAATTTTGATAATTGAATGACAAAGTGACAGAGTGTGATGGCTCATTTCCTAGAATGACAACAAATGTTCTTTCATTTTGAATCTTTACTGTAAAGTAGCTGCTGCCTGCCTTTCTTTCTTTATTTTCTTTTTGATAAGTGCAAATGCCTATTGCCAATGTGACGTGTGCTGCTGACCACTTGACCAGGTCACCCTTGTAAAAGAGATCTCGATCTCAATGGGCTCTACCTGGTTAAATAAAGGTGATTGATTGATTGATTGATTGATAGGACTTGAAAATTTGTCAGACTAACTTTCAGGCAAAAAAATAAATAAAACAAAATAAACTAGACATAACACTTGATCAAAACTTAAGACCTGCTGGCTCATCAAGCCATTGTTAATCAGTAAAGTTAAAGAAAACTGAAAGTTATGCACCATAACTCATGTTCCCTGAAGGAAGGGAACGAGGTGCAACATATGCTATGGGAATTGCGCCCCCGCACGATTACCTGAAGGAATACATTGACGCCTTTATGGCAGGGGCGTCAGCGTCGCGCCAGAGGCCCCGCCCTCTGGGCATTTAAGCGACTGACGGCCGTCCATCTTTCTCAAAAATTGCACTTCACCGAGCTTTCAGCATTGAAAAGGGCCAGATATGTTGCACCTCGTTCCCTTCCTTCAGGGCACATGAGTTATGGTGCATAACTTTCAGTTCCCTTTCAGTCATGGTCTCTCGGTGCAACATATGCTATGGGAACCTAATTAATTCACGCCCTTGAAATGCTCAGCAAAATGCATGTGCGAACATCCGTCCTAAGAGACGGGCATCTCCCAGCTGCTTTTTACAAGGGATGCAGAGAGCAAATGCCAAGAGGAAAAAAGCCAAATGTGAGAGACATCCACATGATGTTTCACATGGCCAAGTATATATATACAACACCAATTAGAGACAGCCTAAGCGTGCTCCAGTAGTGCGAGTACTCATCAACTCCTGTTTTCCCTTGGAGCATTCTGAGGGACAGAAGGAGCAATGATTTTTTTTTTTTAATGGCACGACTGACAAGTGGAGCCCATTCTGATGTTGGAGATCAGTTAAGTAGAGGGGAAACCCTTCCATTATACATCTCCTAGGCAAAAAACATAAACATCAAGGGATACTCTTGTGAATGTTATTGCTGCTTGTGTCGGAACAAAGCAACCAAAGCCTTAGGCTTTCAGCCAGTACCTTTCAAAGGCCAGGCTGAGAGTTGCCACAACTCTGGACGTGGGTGTAGAAGCTGTCCACGTGCCTGAGTCAGTAGGTCCCTATGAGGAGGCAATTGCCATGGTGTCCCTGACAACATTGAGATCAACTCTGGGAACCATGGTTTCTGTGGCCATCTGGGAGCTATGAGGATCAAGGAGAGGGCTCCCCGTCTCACCCGTTCCAATGTCGCCTCGATCAGAGGGATGGGTGGAAAGGCATAGTAGAGCATCCCTGCTGGCCAATCATGTGCCAGAGCGTCTATCCCCAAAGGAGCATCTGTCTCCTTCAAGGAGAAGTAGAGGTCACAGTGTGAGCTAGCTCTGCAAGCGAACAGGTCCACAGAGGCTCTACCAAAACATGACCATACCTGTTCCACGATCCGTGCGTTCAGGCTCCATTCCGACGCCAAAAGAGTCCCTCTTGAAAGGGCATCTGCTCCATAATTCAGATCACCAGGGACATGAGTTGCCCTAAGTGACAGAATCCTTGGAGCACACCACGTGAGCATCTTCCGTGTCAGATAAGAGGAGGGCCCGGGACCTCGTCCCTCCCTCTCTGTTGATGAAGGACACCGTGGTCCGGTTATCTGATTTTACCAGGATATGATACCCAGCAACCAGACCTTTACTGAAGAAGTATTTCAATGACAGGAATACGTCCAGCAATTCCAGGAAGTTAAAGCTGGGGTATGTAAGATTGTAATGTAGTCTGTAACTTTTCAAACAATATATATTTTAACATATTTCTTCACTCTGTCACTAGATTGATGTTAGAGAGGTAATCTCTGAAAAAACTAAAAAAAAATATTGTCCCCTTGCTTCTCCAGGTGGTAAATAAGCATTTCTAAAAAGAAAAAGTGACCCGCCATTTTCCAGCCAATAAAAACAAAGTTTGTAACCAGCCAATAAAAACCGAGCTTGAATTTGAATCAGCCAATAAAAACAGAGCTTGAATTCAAATTTCAACAGACCACAAGGGGGCAGAGCCATATATGGCTCTGAGGGGGAGGGATCAGAATGCTTTGCTTGTTGAAATTTTTTCTAAGTGCTACTGTTCTACAGAAACTGCAGACTGAACCTTTAATATGTAATTTGGCTTCCTGCTCGTTCCAAAGGCTGCGGGCGTTCTGGTTTCTGCAGATCGCTCCCCACCCTGTTTTTGAGGCGTCCGTCGTGATGACTACACAAGACGACGCCCTTCCCAGTGAGACCCCTTCCGTGAAAACGGACGGATCTCTTCAAGGTTCCAGGGCCTTTAGACACTCTGGGTCTATCTTAACCTTTTCTGCTTGATTAGGCAGAGCGGGTTGTGTTTGTTGGTTTAACCATACCTGTATGGCCCGCATTTTCAATAATGCACGTGGCACACAAGGAATGGCTGCCGCCAAGAGGCCTAACAGGCGTTGGCACATTTTCACAGGGACCCGTTGGTCCAGTTTAAATTTTACCAGGCAATGGTGAATGGAGGAAACGCTTTCCTTCGAGAGCCATGCTCTGTATTGGACAGTGTCAATCTGTACACCCAGAAATACGGTAACCCGCGACGGAGTCAGATCGCTTTTCTGTAGTTTTATGACAAAACCGAGAGACTCCAGGTAAGAGATCACCTTAAAGGAATGTGACAGCGCCTGCCTTCTGCTTCCAGCCAGAATTAGCAGGTCGTCCAGGTAATTCAAGACCCTGAGTCCTTGATTCCTAAGAGGGGTCAGGGTTGCATCCAGACATTTAGTAAATGTACGCAGAACAGTCTTTAAACTGAAGGGTAAGGCTTTTAATTCAAAAGCGTTTCCTTCTAACGCAAAACGGAGGAACTTTCTGTGTCTCCTCCACACGCCTATATGGAAATAGGCATCTTTCAAATCCATTGTACATGCGTAGTGTCCTGGTCTCACAGACTGGAGAACTTGCCGCAGTGTAAGCATCTTGAACTTGAAAGTTTTAGTTCTTTTATTGAGAGTTCTGAGATCCAGAATCGGTCTCAAGGAACGGTCCTTTTTGGGCACCAGGAAGTACTTGCTATAGTGGCCAGAGCGTAGTTTGCGTCCTGAGACAAAACTAATCACTCCCTTTTGTATCATCGTTGAAACTTCCTCCCTCAGCACGTGTGCACGTGCAGAGTTGATCTTAGATTGCAACACCCCTGAGAAACGGGGCGGTCTCTATGAGAACTGCAACTTGAGCCCGTGACGTATTGTTGTCATGACCCAATCATTTGGTAGACACGCCTCCCAAGCCTGCGCATGCACGCTGATTCTGGATGGCATGTTGAATTGCTGCTCCTCGTGTTTCAGTGCTGAAGGGGTGACCTTTGACCCCTCACGCGCTTTTTCGAGCAAGCTGCTCGGCCCAACAGAAGCCATCGCAAGATCAGGCCGTCTCTGGCGGATCTCGTGTATCTTGCTGTGGTTCATAGTTTGACCATGTGGTCTGGGTTTTATAAAAATGGGACTCGAGCCAAGAACCAGGGCAGTCTGTGCTTTGGTACTTTTATTTTTGTACATGTCTGAAACAGTGTTTGTTTTGTTTACATATACAGTAGGCGAGTCATGTTTGGTACGCGCACACATGTCACCAGCTCCTCGTTATTTTTTACGAGCAGAGACTGGGATCAGAAAGTTAGGCGGGCAAACCTGTAAAATTATCAGTTCGTCCTGGTTCATCAGGTCCGAAACTGGTTTCCGTAGGAGGAGGTCAAAGCAGCACTCGGGCGGTACTGAGAAGCCTCACTGTCCCCAGCGGGTCTCTTTCGTGGGAGACCACGCGTGTTTTCCTTTGGTGGGGCAAATCATTTCCTTGGCAAACCCTCGCGGAGGGCTTCCGCTTGTTTGAGTCTTTGTTCCAGCCTTACCTGGACACGTTCCAGGGCTCCCCCAAAGAGTCCCGTCGACTCAATCGGGTGCTGGAGGAAAGTGGACCTCTGGTTCTCCGGGAGGTCTGACAGTGTTAGCCAAAGATGGCGCTGGGCGACAACTATTTCTGCCATTGCTTTGCCCTGGAAAATAGCTATTGCCTCCATCATGTGGAGCACGAGGTCAAAGGCACGGCAGGCCTCCTCCATGGCCTCAGTTGCGGCCTGTTCGTCTTTTGTTACCTGGATATCCTGCAGTTTTTCTGCCAGGTATGCCTACACCATGCTCGATACATTCATTGTGCGAGCCGCGAGGCCTTGGGCCTTGTAGCACTTCTCGAGTTGTTTTTCCGAAGCGCGGCAGGCTTTGCTGGGTAGCGCTTGTTTCACTACCGTGGCTGTGGGGGCCAGGTGAGCCGCCAGAGACTCTTCTATCGGGGGTGCGCTGGCAAGGCCCAGAGCCTCCATTCCCACGACATCCAAGAGTCGGGACAATGGCAGCATGATGGGAGCTCTGGGTTCCGCCCAGGAGCGTTTGAGTTCCATGAGAAAGTCAGGAAAAATTGGCATTTTTTGCGACGTTGTCGGTTGCTTCGCGTAGAAGTAGCTTCCCGCCAGCCTCGTAGCTTGTTGGCGAGGCGTGGGGTCTGGCCACGTGACCTGTAAGGCATCAGCGGCCCTATGGCACAGGTCGAACAGAGCAGGTACCGACAAGTCCGGTTCCGGAAGGTTCTGCGCCAGATTCTAGGAGGAATCAACAGTTTCTCCCTTGTCACCGTATTCGGCGTCTATGTCGGACACTTCTGGCATCCGTATTCGGCGTCTATCTCAGACCCTTCTAGCGTAGAGTCCTCGACGGCAAGTGAGGAGTCTGACGCATTGTCCTTTCCGACTCGGCCACTGCATTCTAAGTCCACGTTTTCGAGCTCCGGTTCGGGAGCGAGCAGGTTAGTGCGACGTGCGACCTTCATCGCCGCCGTCCTCGCCATAGATTTGGCCAACGTGTCCGTGCGGCGTTTCCTCACTGTGGCCGTCATTTGACGACAGTAGGGGCAGGAGTTGGGAAATTCCAGCGCTTTCCTTGCATGCAGAATCCTTAGGCAGACAGGACAGGCCTCGTGGGTGTCCGTCGCCGAGAGGGAGTAGCCGCATCCGCTGGGGCATGGGCGCGAGCGAGGACTCGTCGTCCTGGTTTTCTTCTTCTTTGTCCTCCACTTTCCCTTCTCGGGAGCCATGTCCGGAGACGAGAAGAGTAGAAGTTGGTCCTAATTTCCTTTTGTTCGAAGCCGTCTTCTCCGTCGTCTTGCTTTCGCTGGTAGACTGCTAGAGATTAGCAGAAGGTTGTGACGCAGTTAGCGCC
>JBBPBX010090743.1:0-14061 GCA_038048925.1 Garcialebias charrua
GGGAGGAGTTCGGAGAGGCCATGGAGAATGACTTCCGTACGGCTTCGAGGCGATTCTGGTCCACCATCCGGCGTCTCAGGGGGGGAAAGCGGTACGCGACCAACACCATTTATGGTGGGGATGGCGTGCTGTTGACCTCAACTCGGGATGTTGTGAGTCGGTGGGCGGAATACTTCGAAGACCTCCTCAATCCTACTGGCACGTCTTCCACTGAGGAAGCGGAGCCTGGGGACTTTGGGTCGGGCTCTCCAATCTCTGGTGCTGAGGTCGCCGAGGTGGTTAAAAAGCTCCGCGGTGGCAAGGCTCCGGGGGTGGATGAGATTCGTCCTGAGTTCCTTAGGGCTCTGGATGTTGTGGGGTTGTGTTGGCTTACGCGACTCTGCAATATCGCGTGGACATCGGGGGCAGTTCCCTTGGATTGGCAGACTGGGGTGGTGGTTCCCCTATTCAAAAAGGGGGACCGTAGGGTGTGTTCCAACTATAGAGGGATCACACTCTTAAGCCTCCCTGGTAAGGTCTATTCAGGGGTTCTGGAGAGGAGGGTCCGTCGGATAGTCGAACCTCGGATTCAGGAGGAGCAGTGTGGTTTTCGTCCTGGTCGTGGAACACTAGACCAGCTCTACACCCTCAACAGGGTCCTGGAGGGTGCGTGGGAGTTTGCCCAACCAGTTTACATGTGCTTTGTAGACTTGGAAAAGGCATTCGACCGCGTCCCTCGGGGGGTTCTGTGGCGGGTACTCCGGGAGTATGGGGTACCAGGCCCATTGATATGGGCTGTTAGGTCCCTGTACGACCGGTGTCAGAGCTTGGTCCGCATTGCCGGCAGTAAGTCAGGCTCGTTTCCGGTGAGAGTTGGACTCCGCCAAGGTTGCCCTTTGTCACCGATTCTGTTTATAACTTTTATGGACAGAATTTCTAGGCGCAGCCAAGGTGTTGAGAGGATCCGTTTTGGTGGCCTTAGAATCGCTTCTCTGTTTTTTGCAGATGATGTGGTCCTATTGGCTTCATCAGCTCGTGATCTACAGCTTTCGCTGGAGCGGTTTGCAGCTGAATGTGATGCGGCCGGGATGAGGATCAGTTCCTCCAAATCCGAGGCCATGGTCTTGAGCCGGAAAAGGGTAGCGTGCCCTCTCCGGGTCGGGGAGGAGGTCCTTACCCAAGTGGAGGAGTTTAAGTATCTCGGGATCTTGTTCACGAATGAGGGAAAACTGGAGCGTGAGATCGATAGGCGGATAGGTGCAGCGTCCGCAGTGAAGCGGGCGCTGTACCGGTCTGTCGTGGTGAAGAGAGAGCTGAGTCAAAAGGCAAAGCTCTCAATTTACCGATCGATCTACGTTCCCACCCTCATCTATGGTCATGAGCTTTGGGTTATGACCGAAAGAACAAGATCTCGGATACAAGCGGCTGAAATGAGTTTTCTCCGCAGGGTGGCTGGACTCTCCCTTAGAGATAGGGTGAGAAGCTCAGTCATCCGGGAGGGACTCGGAGTAGAGCCGCTGCTTCTCCACATCGAGAGGAGCCAGTTGAGGTGGCTCGGGCATCTGGTTAGGATGCCTCCTGGACGCCTCCCTGGTGAGGTGTTCCGGGCATGTCCCACCGGGAGGAGACCCAGAGGAAGACCCAGGATACGCTGGAGGGACTATGTTTCTCGGCTGGCCTGGGAACGCCTTGGGATTCCCCCAGAGGAGCTGCTCCAAGTGGCTGGGGAGAGGGAAGTCTGGGCCTCCCTACTTAGGCTGCTACCCCCGCGACCCGACCCCGGATAAGCGGAAGAAAATGGATGGATGGATGGATGGATGGATCTAGATGATGTGGTGGTGTTCTCAGATACTTGGGAAGATCACTTAAAACACCTACAAACTGTTTTTACACGTCTGAAAGAAGCTAGTTTGACGGTTAACCTGGCTAAATGTCAGTTTGGGCATGGAACTGTGACCTATTAAGGTAAATGTGTTGGAAGTGGTCAGGTACGTCCAGTTGAGGCAAAAGTGGAAGCAATATTGTCTGTCCCGATCCCTTCCACCTGTACAGAGCTGCAGCATTATTTAGCCATGGTGGAGTACTACAGAGGGTTCTGTAAGAACTTCTCCAATGTGGCTGCTCCTCTAACGGACCTCCTCAGCCCGAAAACACCTTTTATCTGGTCTGAGAGATGCCAAGAAGCGTTTGAACAAACAAAAATGTTGTTGACTAAGGCTCCTGTGTTAGCTGCACCAAAATTCGATGTCCCTTTTAAACTGGCTGTAGATGCTTGTGACTCCGGAGTAGGAGCTATTCTCATTCAGGAGGGAACAGACGGAGTGGAACACCCAGTTTCCTACTTTTCCCGGAAATTGAACAAACACCAAAAAGGGTATATCGACTATAGAAAAGGAAGCCTTGGCTTTGATCTTGGCACAAGAGCACTTTGAAGTATACATTGGAGGATCTTGTGATCCCATTATTGTATACACTGACCACAACCCCTTTACATTTTTGCATCGAATGTGTAATAAAAATTGACGCTTAATGAGCTGGTCTTTGCGACTGCAGCCTTTTAACATCTCCATATTACACATTAGAGGTAAGGATAACGTTATAGCTGATGCCCTCTCTCGTTTTTAAATACCCTGCCCAACTTATCTTTTTGTATGGAGTAATGTAGCTAGTGTCACCACAGGACTACATTTCCCCCATACAAAATACTGGTGGTGGAGGTGTTATGTATCTTGAGGAAGCTGCCCATGCTGACACCTACAGGTTTTTGTATGTGTTGGCTGTAGTCTTGTTGTGCCTTGGGCACGCCTATTTTTAATTAGTCTGATTATGATCAGGCTTGTGTGTTCAGCCAGAAGGACCTGAGTGACACTCCTATATAAACTCCAAGGTGAGGTTAATAATAACAATAATGAATTCAATTTATACAGCACTTTTCATTAATAAAAATCTCAAAGTGCTACAACAAATAAAACAAGTGATAAAATCAAGTAAAATCAATAATAATATCAACTAAGATTAAAGACAGAATCATGTGGAGGCAGAATAGGCCTGCTTAAAAAAAAAAATAAAAAAAATAAAACAAGTGATAAAATCAAGTAAAATCAATAATAATATCAACCAAGATCAAGATAAAATCATGTGGAGGCAGAATAGGCTTGCTTAAAAAGAAAAGTCTTTAAGCCGTTTTTGAAGTCAACCAGTGACTGTGGAGCTCTCAGGTAGTCAGGGAGGGAGTTCCATAGGCGGGGGGCAGCCACACAGAATGCCCGGTCTCCCATGGTCCTTAATTTGGTTCGTGGAATGTGAAGTAGATTACTGTTCTGTGATCGTAGAGACCGGGTGGATGAATATGGTGCAAGAATGTCCTTTAGATAGTCAGGTGAAGTTCCGTGTAAGCATTGGTGTGTAATGAGAGCAGTTTTGTACTGAATTCTGTAGGTGACAGGAAGCCAATGGAGGTTATGGAGAATGGGTGTAATATGTTCAAATTTACGAGCTCTCAATAAAATCCTTGCTGCACTGTTTTGAATATATTGAAGCTTCTGAAGATTTTTGCCAGGGATTCCAATAAACAGGGAGTTGCAGTAGTCGAGCCTGGAGGAGACAAAGGCATGGACGAGTTTCTCAGCATCAAGAAAGTCAGGGAATCCCTGGCAAAAATCTTCAGAAGCTTCAATATATTCAAAACAGTGCAGCAAGGATTTTATTGAGAGCTCGTAAATTTGAACATATTACACCCATTCTCCATAACCTCCATTGGCTTCCTGTCACCTACAGAATTCAATACAAAACTGCTCTCATTACACACCAATGCTTACACGGAACTTCACCTGACTATCTAAAGGACATTCTTGCACCATATTCATCCACCCGGTCTCTACGATCACAGAACAGTAATCTACTTCACATTCCACGAACCAAATTAAGGACCATGGGAGACCGGGCATTCTGTGTGGCTGCCCCCCGCCTATGGAACTCCCTCCCTGACTACCTGAGAGCTCCACAGTCACTGGTTGACTTCAAAAACGGCTTAAAGACTTTTCTTTTTAAGCAAGCCTATTCTGCCTCCACATGATTTTATCTTGATCTTGGTTGATATTATTATTGATTTTACTTGATTTTATCACTTGTTTTATTTTTTTTATTTATTTTTTTTAAGCAGGCCTATTCTGCCTCCACATGATTCTGTCTTTAATCTTAGTTGATATTATTATTGATTTTACTTGATTTTATCACTTGTTTTATTTGTTGTAGCACTTTGAGATTTTTATTAATGAAAAGTGCTGTATAAATTGAATTCATTATTGTTATTATTAACCTCACCTTGGAGTTTATATAGGAGTGTCACTCAGGTCCTTCTGGCTGAACACACAAGCCTGATCATAATCAGACTAATTAAAAATAGGCGTGCCCAAGGCACAACAAGACTACAGCCAACACATACAAAAACCTGTAGGTGTCAGCATGGGCAGCTTCCTCAAGATACATAACACCTCCACCACCAGTATTTTGTATGGGGGAAATGTAGTCCTGTGGTGACACTAGCTACATTACTCCATACAAAAAGATAAGTTGGGCAGGGTATTTAAAAACGAGAGAGGGCATCAGCTATAACGTTATCCTTACCTCTAATGTGTAATATGGAGATGTTAAAAGGCTGCAGTCGCAAAGACCAGCTCATTAAGCGTCAATTTTTATTACACATTCGATGCAAAAATGTAAAGGGGTTGTGGTCAGTGTATACAATAATGGGATCACAAGATCCTCCAATGTATACTTCAAAGTGCTCTTGTGCCAAGATCAAAGCCAAGGCTTCCTTTTCTATAGTCGATATACCCTTTTTGGTGTTTGTTCAATTTCCGGGAAAAGTAGGAAACTGGGTGTTCCACTCCGTCTGTTCCCTCCTGAATGAGAATAGCTCCTACTCCGGAGTCACAAGCATCTACAGCCAGTTTAAAAGGGACATCGAATTTTGGTGCAGCTAACACAGGAGCCTTAGTCAACAACATTTTTGTTTGTTCAAACGCTTCTTGGCATCTCTCAGACCAGATAAAAGGTGTTTTCGGGCTGAGGAGGTCCGTTAGAGGAGCAGCCACATTGGAGAAGTTCTTACAGAACCCTCTGTAGTACTCCACCATGGCTAAATAATGCTGCAGCTCTGTACAGGTGGAAGGGATCGGGACAGACAATATTGCTTCCACTTTTGCCTCAACTGGACGTACCTGACCACTTCCAACACATTTACCTTAATAGGTCACAGTTCCATGCCCAAACTGACATTTAGCCAGGTTAACCGTCAAACTAGCTTCTTTCAGACGTGTAAAAACAGTTTGTAGGTGTTTTAAGTGATCTTCCCAAGTATCTGAGAACACCACCACATCATCTAGATCCATCCATCCATCCATCCATCCATCTTCTTCCGCTTATCCGGGGTCGGGTCGCGGGGGTAGCAGCCTAAGTAGGGAGGCCCAGACTTCCCTCTCCCCAGCCACTTGGAGCAGCTCCTCTGGGGGAATCCCAAGGCGTTCCCAGGCCAGCCGAGAAACATAGTCCCTCCAGCGTATCCTGGGTCTTCCTCTGGGTCTCCTCCCGGTGGGACATGCCCGGAACACCTCACCAGGGAGGCGTCCAGGAGGCATCCTAACCAGATGCCCGAGCCACCTCAACTGGCTCCTCTCGATGTGGAGAAGCAGCGGCTCTACTCCGAGTCCCTCCCGGATGACTGAGCTTCTCACCCTATCTCTAAGGGAGAGTCCAGCCACCCTGCGGAGAAAACTCATTTCAGCCGCTTGTATCCGAGATCTTGTTCTTTCGGTCATAACCCAAAGCTCATGACCATAGATGAGGGTGGGAACGTAGATCGATCGGTAAATTGAGAGCTTTGCCTTTTGACTCAGCTCTCTCTTCACCACGACAGACCGGTACAGCGCCCGCTTCACTGCGGACGCTGCACCTATCCGCCTATCGATCTCACGCTCCAGTTTTCCCTCATTCGTGAACAAGATCCCGAGATACTTAAACTCCTCCACTTGGGTAAGGACCTCCTCCCCGACCCGGAGAGGGCACGCTACCCTTTTCCGGCTCAAGACCATGGCCTCGGATTTGGAGGAACTGATCCTCATCCCGGCCGCATCACATTCAGCTGCAAACCGCTCCAGCGAAAGCTGTAGATCACGAGCTGATGAAGCCAATAGGACCACATCATCTGCAAAAAACAGAGAAGCGATTCTAAGGCCACCAAAACGGATCCTCTCAACACCTTGGCTGCGCCTAGAAATTCTGTCCATAAAAGTTATAAACAGAATCGGTGACAAAGGGCAACCTTGGCGGAGTCCAACTCTCACCGGAAACGAGCCTGACTTACTGCCGGCAATGCGGACCAAGCTCTGACACCGGTCGTACAGGGACCTAACAGCCCATATCAATGGGCCTGGTACCCCATACTCCCGGAGTACCCGCCACAGAACCCCCCGAGGGACGCGGTCGAATGCCTTTTCCAAGTCTACAAAGCACATGTAAACTGGTTGGGCAAACTCCCACGCACCCTCCAGGACCCTGTTGAGGGTGTAGAGCTGGTCTAGTGTTCCACGACCAGGACGAAAACCACACTGCTCCTCCTGAATCCGAGGTTCGACTATCCGACGGACCCTCCTCTCCAGAACCCCTGAATAGACCTTACCAGGGAGGCTTAAGAGTGTGATCCCCCTATAGTTGGAACACACCCTACGGTCCCCCTTTTTGAATAGGGGAACCACCACCCCAGTCTGCCAATCCAAGGGAACTGCCCCCGATGTCCACGCGATATTGCAGAGTCGCGTAAGCCAACACAACCCCACAACATCCAGAGCCCTAAGGAACTCAGGACGAATCTCATCCACCCCCGGAGCCTTGCCACCGCGGAGCTTTTTAACCACCTCGGCGACCTCAGCACCAGAGATTGGAGAGCCCGACCCAAAGTCCCCAGGCTCCGCTTCCTCAGTGGAAGACGTGCCAGTAGGATTGAGGAGGTCTTCGAAGTATTCCGCCCACCGACTCACAACATCCCGAGTTGAGGTCAACAGCACGCCATCCCCACCATAAATGGTGTTGGTCGCGTACCGCTTTCCCCCACTGAGATCATCTAGATATGCTTCACAAAAGGGTAACTCGGACAAAACTAAGTTCATTAGTCTTTGGTAGTGCTGGGCAGCGCTAATCCAAAAATTAGTTCCGCTATTTCTAAAGCACTAATTAATTTATTTAGGTCCGCAATTTCAAAAGCACTAATGTCTTATGAAAATTAGGGGAAGCTAATTCTAAACCGCTAATTAAATTCAACAATTGCTAGCCAACAAGTTATGCAATATTTGCACTAGACTGCCAACTAGCGGTGCATGAACTGTTATACACCTTTATCCTACCTCTTACGTCACAGCAGCAGCTTCCCATTAACTCCTCCTGACCCACCTGGATATTTACAGTCCTGGACAGAAGAAACATCACAGTTGGCAAAAAGAGCAACAAACATTAAAAAAAAAACTTTACATGTATTAACAGCTGCACGTACAAATTATATTCTTCATTACACATGCACATACTTTGTATTTATTTTTTTAGATTATCCTATATCTGTTAAGCACCTTGGTCAATGCAAGGCATTGCAGGAAGGTGCTATACAAATAAAGTTTATTACATTATTAATTTATTATAACTTCAATTCAAAGACCACATCAACAGTACAGGTAAAATTAAAGTTAGAGATCAAGTTTTAAAGTGCACTTCCAAGTTGTATCCAAGTTTAATTCATATAAGAGTCAATTAAGCTTAATTTACTTCAATATTGTTTCAAAAAACAAATAGTAATTTCTTTTTTGTTGCGCAACCGAAAAATAAATTAAACCAATTCCAAAATTCTATAGGCAGTCAACAGATTTAATGAAAAGTAACTAAAATGATCCTAAAAGGATGAAATTACAAAAATCAAAGGATTTATTTAATACTTTACGTACATATATTCTATTCGGCCACGAAATTAACAAAATGAGAATGATCTTTTAATCCCTAAGACCACTTTTAAATCTCAAATACACGGGCGTGTCGCAACCGCATTTCTACATAAAAGGAACCCAAATAAATAAAACAAACGACTCACCGTCGAGTGGTGGACACAAAACACACAATACAATCCTCCGGCCGCGTTAATTTGGCTTGAAACAGCGGGGTTCTCTGCGGATTTATGAAGAGACCGAGCGCAAACAGCTAGCCATAAACGTTAGCACCCGAGTTCACCTCTGACCCGGAAGATGTCAAGATGGAATAGTCCATTTTTAGTAGGGGGATACAGAAATCGACCGGTTTTTGTATTGCGTTTTTAATGATTGTTTTCATCGTAACTATAATTATTTTTATGTTAAATGTACATTAACAAGCATGAGCAATGTTAGTGATGTAGGTGACTGGCCGGGGCGGGGCCGGGGCCCTTGCTGATTTGGGGCCCCAAGCAACGGCATCATTTGCCTACATGGTAGATCTGCGTCTGTTCTCCCCTCTGCTCCCCCTCCAACCCTCCCTCCTCTCTGCTCTTTACGGTGAGGGAGCAAGGGGGAAAAAGGTGAAACAAGCAGCTACGGAGCCAGCATAAGAGCCTGTAAATAATTCGTTTTTACTGATAGATAATTAGTTATTAGCGGTACTGCATTTTAAATAAAAATAGCACAAATCCGCTTATGAATTATAAAAGTTAGTCAAACCACAAAAACGCTGACAAATAATTTAGGTCCGTTGTAAGCGGATTAGCGCTTTAGCGCTCTCTAGCGGTCTGTGCCCACCACTGGTCTTTGGAAGGTAGCAGGAGCGTTACACATGACAAAAGCCTTGACTGTGTACTCAAGAAAACTATCAAGGGTAACAAAAGCAGAGACCTCCTGACCTCGTTCAGTCAATGGCACCTGTCAATAACATTTTAATAGGTCCAGAGTGGTTACAAAGCATGCAGCGCCTACATGGTCGACACAATCCTCGATTCTAGGGAGAGGATAACAATCTGGTTTGGTTATAGCATTTACTTTTCTAAAATCAGTGCAGAATCAATCATCACCTCCGTGTTTCACTATCAACAGGCAAGGTGAACTCCATGCACTAGTGCAAGGTATGGCTAAACCATTGTTCAGCATGTACTGCACCTGTTTATTCATATGAAAGCGTTTGTCCGGATTCACTCTATAAGGGTGTTGTTTAATGGGTTTCATTTCACCCACATCGATATCGTGTTTTAAGATATCAGTCCTGGAAGGGACATCAGAGAATAAACAGGCATTAGAAAATATCAACTGTCTTAGTTCATCCCTTTTATTGTCATCAAGATGGGAGAACAGCAACTGTAGGTTCTGGAGATAATGTGAATTTAAGAGCTTGCCTTCAAGAATTACAGAAGGGGAACTGTCCTCCTCCTGTTCAGCACTGGAAAGCTCCTTTTGGGGCTCTACATCTTCGGCTACTCTGGGGACATCACAGAGGGGAACAGCCAACACACTAACCCTCTTAATGTATGGGTTCAACATGTTAATGTGACAGAGACGCGAAGTACGCCTCCTATCTGGAGTAGAAACCAAGTAGTCACGTTCGTTTAGCTTTTTCTCAATGACATAAGGTCCACTATAACGGGCCTGTAAACTACTACCAGGAATAGGAAGTAGGACTAACACTTTGTCACCCAGTTGAAACACTCGTGCTACAGCTTTTCGGTCGAACAGGGATTTCATTTTAGCCTGTGCCGCCTGTAGGTTGTTTTTAGCTATTTCACAAGCACAAACTAATTTAAAGCGGAAGTCACTTACATAGTCTAATAAATTCTTGTCAGACTTCTCACATATCCATTTTTCTTTTAACAACCTTAAGGGACCACGAACTTTGTGTACAAAAACCAATTCAACTGGACTAAAATCCAGACTCTCTTGAACTACCTCCCGTATAGCAAATATCTGGAGGTGCACTCCCTCATCCCGATGTTTATTGAATTCTAGACAGTATGTGTGCAGCATAGTTTTTAATGTTTGATGGAATCGTTCAAGGGTACCCTGGCTTTCTGGATGGTACGCAACAGAACAGGTATGCTGGATGTTTAATTGTTTTAAGACCTTTGAAAACACTCTCGACAGAAAATTGCCACCTTGGTCGGTTTGCACCACCCGTGGTAACCCAAACAATGAGAAAAACCTGGTTAACACCTTCACCACCACTGGGTTGTTATTTTTCTTATAGGAAAAACTTCTGGGAAACGAGTGGAGGCACATATCACAGTAACTAAGTACTTGTTTCCAGCCTTTGTTCTGGGGAGTGGTCCTACACAGTCCACTAAGACTCTCTCAAAAGGCTCAACAATAGCCGGGATGGGATACAGAGGAGCAGGTGGGACAGTCTGGTTCGGTTTTCCAGATATCTGACAAAAGTGGCATGAGTTAAATGAAGTACGACAACCTTCTTTAAACCTGGCCAAAAAAAATGACGTAACACACGGTCATATGTTTTTCTAATACCCAGGTGACCAGCTAAGGGACTGTCGTGCGCCAAATGTAAAACCTCTGGACGATACAGAGTAGGGAGAACAATCTGTCCGACACTACGCCACTCTTCATTAAGAGAGACTGTCAATGGATTCCATTTACGCATCAAAATGACAACACTAAAGAAGTCACCATTAAAGTTGCAGTATGTAGCTTTTTTTATAAACATATTTCTTCTCTCTGTCACTATTTTTTAACAGAGTGATGTTAAACAGGTAATCTTTGAGAAATACTATATTCCTCTGGCGTCTCCCGGTGGTTAAAATAGCATTTATAAAAACCAGAGCGGGCCGTTTTTGACCAGCCAATAAAAACAGAGTTATTTTCATGAACGAGCTTCCCCCGCCCTCCCCCCGCCTCTCCCAGCGGCTGCGCGCAGCAGCCGGGCAGTGGGCACGCTCCCGTCTCAAACAGTAGCTGTTTCAAGATGGCGGAGGTGGCGAGAGCTTCGAGTGCTCAGGATTGCCAAGCGATGCAGAGTTAGCAACTTTCCTGCTTGAAAAGTAAGTGTCTTTGCTTGAATCATGTGATAGCGCAAATGCCATGATATTATCTACAACAGGCTAAAACCGTTTTCCGGCCTACAGCTGACGTGATGCTAATGGCAGCAGCTAACTCATTCAACCTCAGTATTGTTTCGATACGTACATTTAGTTATCCTAACTTATTGTATTGTGGATCAGCAAGCAGATATGATGAAAGTACTGTAACTGCGCTGTCTGTGTAAGAGAGGCTTGATCACAACAACTAGCAATTAGCATATTGTCTGCTGATCATTTGGTGTTCATAATCGAAAAGTCTGTTAGTTGTACTACACAATATATGTTGTTGATGCATACATCTCAACCTCTTTGGACGTTTACCTGTATAAAGGGCCTCAAAAATCATTAATTTTTGGAATAAAATCTGTAAAACTTGCGGTGGGGAGGACGAGTTTGTTGTCTGCTGCGGACATGAGCCTGCAGTGAAGCAGGATGAAAGGAGAGCGTAAAAAGTTCAAATTTTACTTCTAGCAGCAGAACAGGATGGAAGATGGCTGTTTGATGCTATTTTTTAAATCATCCTAAATGCTTTGATATGTTAGATAAATTTGTCATTGTGTGATAAATGTGTTGAAAAGAATATCTGATTATTGTTTGAACTACATTATATGTTTTTATGCAGAGATGATGACTTTGGGGAAGGTCTCAGAAGTGAATTTGGGGAGACTCCCATTCAGGTTTTGGAAACAAGGTAAGTAAGGGGAAACTGTATTTATGTCAAGATTATTTTATGGTTTGCACTGCAACTAATATAACTGTGATCATAATATTATTACACAATTTTAAAATGTAGATGGTAAGGTTGTATGTCTAATATTGTTTATGAAATGTATTTTCACCAGATATTACGGTAGGCAGAAACAAAATCCAAAGTTTAATACAGTAGTTGTTTTTATATAATCCATCCATCCATTTTCTTCCTCTTATCCGGGGTCGGGTCGCGGGGGTAGCAGCCTAAGTAGGGAGGCCCAGACTTCCCTCTCCCCAGCCACTTGGAGCAGCTCCTCCGGGGGAATCCCAAGGCGTTCCCAGGCCAGCCGAGAAACATAGTCCCTCCAGCGTGTCCTGGGTCTTCCTCTGGGTCTCCTCCCGGTGGGACATGCCCGGAACACCTCACCAGGGAGGCGTCCAGGAGGCATCCTAACCAGATGCCCGAGCCACCTCAACTGGCTCCTCTCGATGTGGAGAAGCAGCGGCTCTACTCCGAGTCCCTCCCGGATGACTGAGCTTCTCACCCTATCTCTAAGGGAGAGTCCAGACACCCTGCGGAGAAAACTCATTTCAGCCGCTTGTATCCGAGATCTCGTTCTTTCGGTCACAACCCAAAGCTCATGACCATAGATGAGGGTGGGAACGTAGATCGATCGGTAAATTGAGAGCTTTGCCTTTTGACTCAGCTCTCTCTTCACCACGACAGACCGGTACAGCGCCCGCTTCACTGCGGATGCTGCACCTATCCGCCTATCGATCTCACGCTCCAGTTTTCCCTCATTCGTGAACAAGATCCCGAGATACTTAAACTCCTCCACTTGGGGCAGGACCTCCTCCCCGACCCGGAGAGGGCATGCTACCCTTTTCCGGCTCAAGACCATGGCCTCGGATTTGGAGGAGGTTCCCAAGTACATGTTTCTTTATTTCATGATCAAACTTGATTATTGTTGCTTTAATAAAATATGTAATGTGTTTCCTCAGTATCAATGTTAGTTTGTTTTTTACGTTTATATTTTTTTTGTTTCAGTATGTCTGCGCTAGACATTACGACGACAATGATGAAAGTGACTTGTTATTGCATGTTCTCTCCGTGCATGCGTGGGTTTTCTCCGGGTTCTCCGGTTTCCTCCCACAGTCCAAAAACATGCATGTTAGACTGACTGGTAACTCTAAAATTGACCCTGGGTGTGAGTGAGACAGGTCTCTCTTGTAAATGAGTCCCCGTGGCTCAACGAGGCTAGCCTGTATAAATAAAGGTTGAATGAATGAATGAATGAATGTTCTTCTTCCTCAGGTTGTCAGCGCTGTCCTGTTGAGGATGATGGTGGTGGTGGTCCCACAGACAGCAGCAAAGCCACACAGGAAGTCCTTTGAAGGTTTAGCAGAAGAAACGGTCCCTCTGCGTTTGGACCCAAACAATTTAGTTCCCAGCCTAAAAGTCAGTTCTTTGGCCAGCGACTCCATCTCACCGTGGACCTACAAGTGAGGCTTCAGCTCCTCAGTGTGTTGTCCTTCATGAAGCTCAGAGTCCTGTTAACAGTTTTTTGTCTCCTCTCTGTCCTCAGCATCTCCAGGGATGACAACATGTTCCCTCATGCGCTGTCGCAGGCTCACTGTTTGCTCAAAACCTGCCTGGACCACCAAGGACTGGAGGACGGGGGCCTGGAGTCCCGTCCCATTCTGCATCAGGTGCTGGTTCTGAGGCGAGTCAAGACGCCAGGGCCAGGCACCGCCTGGAGTCCAAACTCATCTCAGTGGGTTGCACCTGCGTGAGACCGAAGGTGATCAACCAGCACTGAGGACTGACCCATGGAGACCAGATGAAGACCATCTCCACGTGGGGTGTCCTCCAAAGATCTGTGGCAGGGTGTGGCCTTGGGGCAATTTCAATCCCAAAAATCCTCAATTAAAAGAAAAGAACTTTTAAACGAGTTGATGAAGTTTATCAATGAACCTTAATTTTTTTATTTATATATACTGTATATATATATATAGTCATTCATTCATTCAACCTTTATTTAGTCAGGTAAATCTCATTGAGCCTCGAGGGCTCATTTACAAAAGTGACCTGCTACTAACTAAAGAATGATGAACAGCAATGGTAGAATTTCTGTTCATCATTCTACATCATATATATATATATATATATATATATATATATATATATATATATATATATATATATATATATATATATATATATATATATATATATATATATATATATATATATATATATATATATATATATATATATATATATATATAGATATAGATATATATATATA
>JBBPBX010090744.1:0-14060 GCA_038048925.1 Garcialebias charrua
ATTATGAATTTCTTCTGTATTGATCAGAAAGTAGTCAATTCTTGAATACACTTTATGTGGAACTGAGTAGTGTGTGTAGTCCTTCACTTGAGGGTGAAGTGTCCTCCACACATCCACCAGCCCCACTTCTTGTATCATTGCATTCAATAGTTTTGTCTTACAGCTCTTACAGTTTTTGACACTAGTTGTGTCCATGCTCCTATTCAAAACCACGTTGAAATCACCGACACAGATCAAAAGTCCTACAGTTTCCTGGGCTACTAAATTAAAGACGTCTTTAAAGAATTCTTTCTGACATTCCGGTGGAGCATAAACATTGACGAGGGTGACTAGTTTATTTTCCAACCTTCCTTTAAGTAACACATATCTTCCCTCTTTATCTATCATCTCTTTATAACATTCAAAGTGTACCACATTTGAAATCAGAATAGCAACTCCCCTTTTTTTACTTGGTCTGTATGAACTATAGAAAGTGTTCCTATAGCCCAATCTTTTTAATTTTTCATGCTCCTGTGAAGGCAGGTGAGTCTCCTGCAAGAAGGCCACCTGAGCTTTTTCTTTTCTAAGCTTGGACAAAACCTTACTTCTTTTAATTGGACTGTTTAACCCATTTACATTTAGTGACACCACCTTAATATTATTCCAAGTCATATAAGCTGAAATGTATATTTGAACTCTCCAGACTGAACAAAGAGGCCTGAACAGGCCTTCTAAACTCAAATATATCCACACCACAATGAAACATAACATAAAAACATAAAACAAACTTACATTCCGGGGTAATTCTTACCCCCCCAAAGTCCCCGTTGGCAGGCTGAAGGGTTAATCTCTGCAAAGAGGGCCCCTCTCTGGAGGTGAGACACACCGTTTCACCCATCCAAAAGTCCAACGTCATCCGACGGCATTATTTACCATTCAAAATAATTTTCCTGTTATATCTAACTAAATTTTAATTATTCATCAACACTCCACTTTTATATGTCACTGAAAATCAACAATTTATCCTTTGAGTTTTTACATACCCTGCTTAATATTGACTCGGGTCATCCATATGTGTCTTGTTTACTGTCCGGCGGGTTGCCATGTTGTCATTCGCGAAATGCGCTCCGCTTCCTTGTCCATCTCCGCTGAGCTGGAGCCGGGTAGCTGCATATTGTATCCTCTGCTCCTTATCCTTTTGAGTTTTTACATACCCAGCTTAATATTGACTCGGGTCATCCATATGTGTCTTGTTTACTGTCCGGCGGGTTGCCATGTTGTCATTCGCGAAATGCGCTCCGCTTCCTTGTCCATCTCCGCTGAGCTGGAGCCGGCGGGTAGCGGCACCGTGTATCCTCTGTTCCCCATCTCCAACGCCGCTTCATGTGCGCTGCCATACGTCCGCACGCCTGTGCTCCAGTGGATGCGTATTTTATCCAACGGTGTCTGGAACCGTACACCTTTCTCCTTTAAAGCTTTTTTTATGTGAGTATACTCTCTGCGCTTTTGAGCCACTTCTGTTGCGTAATCATGATCAAACGAGAGTCGCTGTCCTTCATACATGATTTTATCAGCCCAAGCCTTTTTCAATATGCTCTCTTTAGTGATGTAGTCCTGAAAATTTATTATTATTGACCTCGGTGGAGCACTTTGACCCGGCTTTTGCGTCAATGCTCTGTGCGCTCGCTGTATATGCAGGTCCATGTCTTCAGGGAGCATAAGTGTAGCTTTTAGCAACTTGTCCACATACCGGGGCATGGAGTCTTCCTCTTTTCCTTCAGGGATTCCATACAAACGGATATTATTCCTTCTAGATCTCCCTTCTAGATCCGTTAATTTACTTTGTGTCTCCTTGTGGCTTTTCATTACTTTAACCAGTGCTTCCTTCATGGCTGTAGTCAGTGTCTCCGACTCAGCTGCTCTGGCTTCAGCTCCAATCAGCCTGTTTTCCAGTTTGTTGATTTTCTCGGTGTTAGCAGAAATGCTCTGGTACATTTCACTTTTTAGATCTTTCAGCTCTGTTTTCATGTCTTCTTTAATTTCTTCTTTTAATCTTTGGAATTCCTGTTTGTTTTCTTTTCGGAATTCGCGTAGTTCAGTCTTAATTGCTTGCAGCATCACGCAAACATTTTCCTCTTGAGGTTGCTTCTCTTCCATTTTCTTCTCTTCTTGTTGCTTTTCTTGTTTTGTTCGACTCCTAGTTGTTGTGCCCCTTTTCATTCCAGTATGGTTTGTGGAATGTGCCGATTTTATCTTGAATTTAAAAGTTTTTAGCTCAATTGCCGTCAGCCACTCTCAACTATGCGACCATCTTGATTGCCGCACCTGTTCGATTAATAATCCTACATTAACTTGTGACCGTGTAAACTGAAGACCTTCTACTTGCTGCGCAAGATTGCGCAATCATGACAAAAATGATCAGAAATGATCATTTTATCATAATTATTATTTATAAAGCCTTTAAAACAACCACAGCTGCAACAAAGTGATGTACACATGAAATTAAGAACATCTAAACACAAAAAAATAAAATAAAAAATAAAAAAATAATTTTAATACAGTAATTTCATATTTTTATTAAATATGATACGTTCGTAGGTCCGGGCGGCCGTAGGTCGATGGAGTCGTAGGTAGGGGGTCACCTGTACAGTACATGTTGTTGTGAGACCAGACCCATCCTGCAGAAGTGTCTCAGTGTCAGGAAAACAGCCATCAGCTCTAGCTGATTGATGTGTAGCTTCGCCACCTGTTGAGACCACACTCCTCTGACGTGCTGGTTTCTTCAATTTCCACCCCAGCCAGACTTTGAGGCGTCCATCGTGACCATGACTCGAGATAAGACCCGGTCGAGAGGAGCACCCTTGCTGAGCGTTGCAATGTCCCTTCAGGGCTGCAGGGCTTTCAGACAGGCTGAGCTGATCCTCATCCCCCCCCATTTTTTGCGGGGAGCGAGATGCTGCTGCGTGTGAAACTAAATCTGATATGGGCACATATTTAATAAACCCAGAGGAATCGAGACGATTGCAGCTGCCATAAGTCCTAAAAGACGTTGACATAGTTTGAGTGTCAGAACTCTGTTGTGTTGGAATATGGCCAGGCACTGCTGGAGGTCTGTCATTCTTCTCTCTGACAGCCTCGCTCGATACAGAACAGAGTTCAGCTCTAAACCCAAGAAAACAATGTTCTGGGTTGGTGTCAATTGACTCTTTTCTGTGTTTATCACAAAGCCTAAAGACCTTAGGTGTGATATTAACAGAGTTGTGTGCGCTTTTGCCTGCTCATGCGAGCTCGCTAAAATCAGCAAATCATCTAAATAGTCCAAAGTTCTGACCCCATGACCTCTTATGGGTGCCAGAGCTGCCTCGAGGCACTTTGTGAATACCCTTGGTGCTAATGATAGGTCGAAAGGTAAGACTTGATATTCGTACGCTACGTCCTCGAACGCAAAACGTAGGAATTTCCTGTGTTTGGGCAGGATATTTATATGGAAATATGCATCCCGCAAGTCCACGCTGGTAAACCAGTCCCCTGGACATACAGAGTGAATCACTTGGCGTAGCGTCAACATTTTGAACCTGAACGACCTCAGTCGTTTGTTCAAATGCCTCAAATCTAAAATCGGATGCAGGCCCCAGCCCCTCTTTGGAATCACAAGCCGTTTTCGCATTGCACGACCCTCAACGGCCCGGCCTGCCCCACCTTCTAACCAGGGTTCGGCATGTTCGCATTTTCCTTTTCCGCCCCGGGTCCGCCCTCGTTTTGGAACCATCTCCACCGTGGTTCTGATCGGGCCGGGCTCCCGGGCCCAGTTTGACGTCATGTACTGCTCACATTTGATTCGTTGTTTGCAGCAGGGGCTGGACTCGTTCTAACAACAACCTCAGCACGAGCTGAATTTCATTAAAATTTAACTACAGAAACCCCTAAAAAAATTGTTAGCTGAATTAGTTTTTCTGAGTTTAATTTTTGTTAATAACTGATTACAAATCAGCTTATGTTAGAACGTAAATAACACGAAGCGCACACCCATATAGAGCATTTCCGCCTTTCAGCGCAAGCTGAATTTCATTAAAATATAACTAATATTCTCTAACTCTTGCCCGTAGCCAGGATTTTAAAATATAACTAATATTCTGTAACTCCTGCGTGTAGCCTGGATGTTACGTGGGGCAAATCCTTTATAGGAAAAATGGACTCCTAAAATAACCAATATGAATCCGTGGCTGAGTGGTTAGGACATTCACCTTGTACCTTACTGTATATTTTATCTTGACCCGGGGCAGCAGGTTCGCGTCCCACCTGGTTCAAGTTATTTTACGTTTGTCTTTTATTGGAGAAAATAAAGGCGTTTGTGTTAACCACAGGCATAACACAAACTCCTTTTTATTTTCTCCAATAAAAGACAAACGTAAAATAACTTGAACCAGGTGGGACACAAACCCGCTTCCCAGAGTCAAGATAAAATTTAGAGTACAAGGCGAACATCCTAACCACTCAGCCACAGACTCGTATTGATTATTTTAGGAGTCCACTTTTACTATAAAGGATTCGCCCCACGTAACATCCAGGCTACACGCAGGAGTTACAGAATATTAGTTATATTTTAAAATCCTGGCTACGGGCAAGAGTTAGAGAATATTAGTTATATTTTAATGAAATTCAGCTTGCGCTGAAAGGCGGAAATGCTCTGTATTGGTGCGCGCTTCGTGTTATTTACGTTCTAACATAAGCTGATTTGTAATCAGAGTCAGAGTCAGAGAGTCAGAGAGTCTTTATTGTCATTTGCACCGCATGTGGTACATGTGATGAAAACGAGATTATGTACACGGGGTCATCAGTCATTAACAAAAATTAAACTCAGAAACACTAATATATATATTCAGCTAACACATATTTTTTAGCGGCGTCTCCTCTCTTAAAACACTGTAAGCGCGCACACAAGAACTTCCCACCCACTTCAAGAGAACGCCCCACCCACTTCAAGAGAACGCCCCACCCACTTCAAGGCGGCTCTCCGGACAATGCGTAATGAGCGGGGGAGGGCCAGTCCAGGCTCTGGGCCAACCAGGGATGGGCCGGGCCTTTGAGGGCCGTGCAATGTGAAAACGGCTACAAAGTACCTGCTGTAACAACCTTTGTTTCTCTCCTGAGGAGGAACTACTCTGATTGCTCCTTTCTGTAGGAGAGAGTGTATTTCCTCTCTCAATGTGGGTGTGCGAGCTGAACTCATTGTTGACATTGTCACCCCAGTGAAAGGTGCTGGCCGCTTGCAAAATTGAAGTTTGTAACCGTGGACTACGGTTCCCATAACCCATTGCGACGGAGCACACGCTGACCATGCTCTCGCGTGAGCAGCGAGTCTGGGGGACATGCTGACTCGAGAGTTTGGTTGTTTCCAATGAGATGGGTGTGTGTATGAGACCCCACTCTCTGTATTCACCTGAGAGCTTGTGTGGCCCCCCGGTGGACTGGGTTTTAATGAGAGCGGGGGGCCCTAGCTCTACCTATGGGTTCATTGGGCCCTTTTGTGGACAGAGTCTTATTAGAGGGGGGCCACCTGTCTGCACGAGACGGCTCCCTGACCTCTTTATTGACTCTGGTTTCATGAAAAAATGGCTGAACGGCCCCTTTAATGCTGAGTCGTGACACAGAACATTTTGGGCATTCTGAACTTTTATTATTGTTTTCAAACAATGATTTCTTTTTATTACACAAACATTGGAACGTGTTTTGTGCGATAATGTACTTTCTTGACCAGTTAATCGGGGTTTCTTTAACATAGATACTGGCGACAGTTAGTCGACTTTTCTTTTTCCCAATGGGTGAAAATGCCTTAAATGTTGCAGATGCAGCTCTATAGTTAGGCTGACTTATGCTTCCTGTCCCGCACCGTCGATGAGGTTCTGGGCTGTCCTGTCTGCCTTGGAACAAACCGGTGCTTTGACCATGCTTGACCCTGAGGAGCGCGTCCGCGTTGCTCTGGAGCGGGTGTCAACCGCTGCTCAGCCTCGAGCATTGACCTCTTCTGTGCCGGATGTCTAGGGAGAGAGTGCTGATGTTGCTGTGAGCCTCTGTGGCTACTCGTGTCCCTGGTCTGCGAGAAGTGTCTCCTGGGCATGCCCTTGCATATGGCTTCCTCCTGTTTCCTTCTCTGGTCACATCTGCTCTGGATTTTCTCCAGGGCGCCGCCGAATAAGCCTGAGGGCTCTACGGCCTGATGGAGGAAGGATGAGTGCTGGCTCTCTGGGAGTTTGGTCAGTGTGAGCCACAAGTGGCATTGTGCAATCACCGTTTCAGCCATACACTTCCCTTGGGCGATGGCTGCTGTTCCTGAGAGGCGGAGGATGAAGTCTGCCGTCCTACGCGCCTCTTCCAGTGTCTCTGCCGCCTTCCTCTTTGATGTTGTCTGCTGCAGCTCCTGTAGCTTTTCGGCCTGATAGGCCTGCAGCATGGAGGCCGTGTTCAACGTGTGGGCTGCGAGGCCCTGAGCGCGGCAGCTCTTCTCCAACTGAAGTGCAGAGAAACGGCATTGTCCGCTGCGGAGCGTTGGTTTGGAGCCCGATGTCTTAGGTGCCAAACGTGCCACCAATGTCTCGTCCATCTGTGGGATGTGAGCCAGGCCCGCTGACTCCATGCCCTCGATGTCCAGGAACTGGGATAGAGACAGGGTCAAAGGCGTTTTAGCTGCTGACCATGAGCGGGTCAGCTTAGTCAGAAAGTCAGGAAGTAAAGGTATCCTGTGTCTTACCGCAGCTTGTTGCTTAGGTAAAAAATAGTTGCCCGCCAACCTCGTTAACTGTTGTCGTGGTGGGAGTTCCGGCCATGTCACCTTCAACGACTCAGCCGCCCTGCGGCATAAGTCAAACAAAGCTGGAGTGGAGCCATCTGACTCGACTGGAGCCGCTGCAGCTCCCTGGGAGAAGTATTCGGCCTCTCCCTTGTCCTCATGTTCAGCTTCCTCGTCTGACAATTCACCAGAGGCTGTCAGCGAAATCTCATCCGCCTGCAGTATGTCTTTTGTGTCGAAGTTGGTCCTTGTGTCCCCTTTGTCTTCCTCGGGGTGGAGGAGATCCATCCTTTCGCCCCAGCTCATTGCTCCGCTGTCCTCCAAATCATCCGTCTCTAGCTCCGCCGTAGGCGTGAGCGCTTCGGATAGGAGTGGGTCCCTTGCCGCTCTGGAGCTGCCCATGGCCTTGGCCACAAACTCCACCTGACTCTGCCGTACCATCTCACGGAGCTGGCTGCAGTGGGAGCATGACTCTGGGGATTCCAGTGCTGCCTTGGCATGAAGCATTCCCAGGTACATGGGGCAGGCTTCGTGCATGTCAGATGCTAAAATGAAAAAGCCACATGCGCTCTGGTAAGGCCGAGACCCGGGGCTTCCCGGTCTGCCCGCCTTGCTCGAGGTCTTCATCTTCCTCTTTCCCTTCTCTGGAGCCATGGCGAGAGAAGGCGTTGAGTGGGAACCAGTTAGTCGCCGCTAAACAGGTTTGAAGATGAATCTCGCTGAGCTGTTCGGTTCGCTAGGCTACCCAGTTAGCTAACTAGCTAAACAGGGAGGCGCGTGTCCAGTTAGCGTTGCTAAACAGGTCTTCAAGGAAACAGCCAGTTAGCCGACGTTAGCTGCGCTAAAATGTTGGCGGGACTTAATTTGCGGTGCAAAACTAAAAGTTCACAGTTAAAAAGTCTTCGGTGACACCCTGTGTAGGGAGCGTGCTCACCTCCGGTCAGGCGGTTCAGTCACTCGAGACGGTCCTACAAAGTTCAGGTTGAAGCGAGGTTTAAAGGAGACCAAATATTGGTTTTATAAAATTTTATGGTATGTCTGTGGGCCATCCAGACCATGTTCATTCAATTTAATACACAAAATAATTTTTAGATAAAAAAATATCCCCTTTCTAGTTCTGCCTTTTCTCACTTCCGTTCTGAACAGGCTGTTTATGATAATGAGCTCTGAAGGCCACGCCCTTCAAAAATCTGTTTACATTAACTCCGCCCTCCAAAGGTTTTACGTTAGCATTTCATGCACTTTAGAAATGGCTAGTGCTAGCTTAAGATAACTTACCGAAAGCCGTATGCGCGCGCCGCCATTTGCTGCACCTGTTAGCATTAGCCCACCCGAATCAGAGGCTAATGTTAGCTCGTTCCTCCTCCGCCCGCTTAGCTCTTAGCTCCGCTTAGCTCCGCTCGTTGCATGCGGCGCTTTGGGAGCGATCGCAGACACATACACAAAGTTCACTGAGTTTCCATCAGTGAGGACTGAACTTGGAAAAAGGGCCTTCTCCTACTCCGCTCCTGCTTCATGGAATATCTTACAAAAAGATCTGAAGCTCTCGACCTTGACTTCTCTAAATGGTTTTCAGAATCTGTTGGAATCCTGGCAAAAACCAATGCAGATTTGTTCCTGTCTTTGATTTTATACATATACCTTATAATGTTTTGCTAGTTTTTTGATACTTTGTTAAAAGGAGGAATGTATGTATATATATATATATATATATATATATATATATATATATATATATATATATATATATATATGTATATATATATAGTATATATATATATATGTTATATATATATATATATATATATATGTATATATATATATATATATATATATGTATATATATATATATATATATATATATATATATATATATATTCTCTCTCTTTTGTTTTCTATTGTTTATTGTTTGTTTGTTTATTGTTTAAGGAAATTCTACCATTGCTGTTCATTGTTCTTTAGTTTTAGCAGGTCGCTTTCGTAAATGAGCCCATGAGGTTCAAAAGATTTACCTGACTAAATAAAGGTTGAATGAATGAATGAATGAGTGTTTCCAGATAATTTATCCGTATGAGGCAACCTCTGATCGGAGCATGGTCCTCAAAAGCTAGCAGCTCCCGGCGGCAGATGGTCCCTTCGCCGGCATGTCCAATCCCCGCCCGCTTTGCTCCGCTCGTTGCATGGTCAGGCAGCGGTGATCTGCTCGTTTTACGTCTGCCGGCTGCTCGTTGGGAGCGATCGCTAATACGCTAAAAATTGAACTAAAACGTAAAAATAACAATTATACTTTATTTATAAAGCCATTTAAAACAACCACAGCTGCAACAAAGTGCTGTACACATGAAATTAAGAACATTTAAACAAAAGATGAGATGAAATCAGGAAAAACAACCGTCACGTCTTTTATACTGAAGTGGGTTGAGCCTAACCAGGGGTTGCTAGGTGAGGGGCTGGACTCAAGGTGGGGGGGGATTGTCCTGCAGCTTGTGACGTCACAAACCGCAGGATTTGAAAACGAGACATTTATATCCCTGAAAAATAAATCTACTTAGAGTAAATATACCACTGGGTGCATTTCTTTGGCCCTAGGACTGTTTTTTTAAGAAGTAAATACCCAAAGTAGAGTAAAAAAAAACATTAAAAAGTGAATTTTGCATCTGTGGTCCCCTTTAAGTGCAATAAGATGGCGGACGTGAGACGTGCAGCGTCCTTTATACCAGAGGAGCGTAGCCTCTGGTGACGCTGAAGTCTCACTGGCCTTAAAAGGCGTGTTGTAATGCATCAGGTGAACTGCGCGGGGGCGCAATTCCCATACTAATGTATTGCACCGCAGTGAACTGACTGAAAGGGAACTGGACCAGCTTCAAGCTAAAAGTAGTAGAAAGGTACCGGTAGTTAAAAGTAAACATAACAAAAGGCTATCTAAAAGTACTAAAAGGTTAACTAAAACATCCAAAGGTTAGCAAGGAGTAACAAAATAATAACAAAAAGTAGCAAAAATTACCTAGAATTAAATAATTTAGTAAAAAGACAAAGTAACAAAAAATTACTAAAAACGTCAAGTAGCAATAATTAGCTAAAAGTTACAGAACAGCATGTTCAAAGCTAAAAAAAGAGAGTAAAAATTCAGATAAAAGTTTACAGAGCAGTAGCTAAAAGCTGCAAAAGGCTAGGTAGAAGATGAAGCAACTAAAATGTTAACTAAAATCCAGGGATGCATGATATTATCAGCATGGTATCGGTATTGGCCGATGTTAGCAATAAAGTTTAATATTGGATATCAGCCATTCCATCAAAATAACTCACCATTATAAAAGGATTTTGTTTTAAGTTAATTTTTTATTTAAGAAACTGCCAAGTAGCCTATACATGTACAGTATCTATTAATGCACTACTACTTATGCGCTTTTTACTTGTTGCTTGTGAACTGGTTGAGTTTAATTTTGTGAAATTTTACAAATTTGCACTGTTCAAGTGTTGTCATTGTGTTAGAGAGAGTAAATGTCATGAATAAATTTGACGTTAAACATAATCCAAGTAGAAGTGTTGTATCATTTTCAGCCTCCTTTTTTGGCATCGGCATTTGGTAGTAGCAGGCCAGATTGACAAAGACCATATACAGAATTAATTCCACAGCAGAGAAAGCTATGTAGTCTCTGTATGTAGGTCTAGGGGAAAAAAATTGGTATCTGTTCAAATAAGTTTTAACAAATCAGCATATCGGAAATTGGCCAAAATTCCAATATTGTGCATCTCTACTAAAAGCTAATCTAACAAAATGCTAGGTAAAAGGTAAAAGTAGCAAAAAGCTAGCTAAAAAACAAAGACAGCAAAGGCAAGCTAAAGCCTAAAGGGAGAAGAGCAAAAGCATAAACATAAACGTAGCATAAAAAGGCAAAAACAGCAGCTGAAGCTGGTTTGAATGAAAACAATGTTTTTGATGTTGCTGAACAATTCCCCGTGTATTTCTATGGGCAAGATCTAGAATATTTTGAAAAGTATAAAAGTTTCAAAAACCAAAAAGTCACAGCAGCGACTGAATGAGCTGACTGTTTTCATATGACGATAATAGTTCAAAGCAGAAGTAGACTGAAGATAGGTTCAGGAAGATTAAACAGTCAGGAAATTAACAGAGAAAGCTGACTCAGCATTATAGTAGTACTGAAAAAGAACTAATAAAAAGATCTATTAGGCAAAACTGCTCATTGATATTCTTAGGGGATGAACGACTGAATGTGTGAAAAGACCCAAAGGAGAGGTGTTGTTCTCCTTGTTCGTCATACAAAGACATAAAAAAAGCCTCCCTCCTCTACGAGCAGGAGCAATGGAAAGGCGAGGAGAAAAAACAGAGACATTAAAAGTGTGTGTTGGTGTGTTTGAGTGTAAGTCACTCGCTCTCATCTGCTAGAACCTCTGCTCCCAAACCTCAGAGACTGTTTAGAAGAAAAACTTTTCAACCACCTGTTGTAATTATGGGCTGCTGCTTTGTTGCAACAACCTGAACCACACGACGTGCTCGCAACCGCATCACCTCCCCGACAATTATACCTTCAGCTGTCCCGCTGGCTCGGGCCCGCAGCTTCATCCAAAGTTACAATTTGTTCGCCGCTCCGTTCTAATGAAATGACATTTAAAGGTTTTGATGGTGCCAATTCAACGTGGAGTTTGGGATTGGCAGGTTGTTGGACGTCTTTCTCCTTTAAGGTCCAACAACTGAACCATTTGACTTTTAACCCTCCTGCATCTGAAGAATTGAATTAATCTTTTTATTAGATGTTTTTCCATCTCAATCTATCGCCGACTCGAAACTCTTGATTGCACTCGTGAGTCCTCTGCAGATGTATTTGTGAGAATGCTGACTCAGCACTATTGCTCTCCTGCTTGGTTTTTGCAAAGTTTATTTATTTTTACAATTAACTACATTTATTTTGTGCTGCTTCTTTTAGCCTTTCATTTATTACATTATTGCTTGCAGTGTCCCCTCAGTGCAGACAGAATTAGGCAAAAGGGACGTCTCTTATGCCGCCCCTGTATCCTGGAACACCTGCAAAAAGATCTGAAGCTCTCGACCTTGACCCAAGTAACAACTGCTAAGCTCATAGCACAAACCAATACAGACCCATTCCTGTTTTTAGTATTTTACATTGCTTTAATATAGCTGCTTTTATTTCTTTTTTTAATTTATCATTTCTTCCATTTACTTTTGATTTGATATGTTTTTATATGATTGTGTTGTTTGTACCTCATCTGTGAGCTCTCTTGTGTAATTGAGTCCTCGAGGCTCAGTGAGACTAACCTGTATGAATAAAAGTTGAATTGAATTTATGCAAACAATCAGCTCAATCAGGAGGTGCTGCTGCGACTTAACTTCGATACTTTTCAAAACAGTCTGACCACTCAATCCTTTAAAGTTTAAAGTCAGAGAGTCAGAGTCAGAGAATCTTTATTGTCATTTGCACCGCATGTGGTACATGTGATGAAACGAGATTATGTACACAGGGTCCCAGTTGCATCCAACAACAAAATGTAAGAGAAAAACAGTAATAACATCTAGGATATAACTAAGAAAAACATCAACTAGAAATACAGTACACTAAGCATTAATGTAATAGAGAAACATCATTGTGTAACTGGCTGCTAGACTTCCTGACCGGGAGACCACAGACAGTGCGGGTCGGGAGTAACACATCTAGCACCATCACATTGAACACAGGGGCCCCACAAGGATGTGTGCTGAGCCCCCTTCTATTCACCCTGCTAACACACGACTGCACACCATCGTACAGCTCCAACCACTTCATCAAGTTTGCGGACGACACAACAGTGGTGGGTCTCATCAGCAACAACGATGAGACGGACTACAGGAACGAGGTGAGCCGCCTGGCCTTGTGGTGCGGACACAACAATCTCACTCTCAACGTGGAGAAGACAAAGGAGATTGTTGTGGACTTCAGGAAGAGGGATGCCCAACATGCCCCTCTGACCATCAACAGCACCGCAGTGGAGAGAGTAGACAGCACCAAGTTCCTGGGAGTGCACGTCTCAAAGGACCTGTCCTGGAGCAGGAACACTGCAGCACTGGCAAAGAAGGCTCACCAGCGTCTCTACTTTCTCCGCAAGCTGAAAAGGGCTGGAGCTTCAACCCCCATCATGAGCACCTTCTACAGAGGTGCCATAGAAAGTGTCCTGACCAGCTGCATCACTGTGTGGTTTGGTGCATGTACTGCATCCTGCCGCAAGAGCCTCCAGCGCATTGTGAGAGCAGCTGAGAAGATCGTGGGCACCTCCTTGCCCTCACTGCAGGACTTACACAGCAAACGCCTCACTCGGAAAGCCCACTGCATGGCAGGTGATCCCACACACCCACTACACAGCTGCTTCAGACTGCTGCCATCAGGGAGGAGACTGAGGAGTCTCCAGGCTCGAACCAGCAGACTGAGAGACAGCTCTGTTCATCAGGCAGTCAGGATGCTAAACACTCTGCCTGCTCTGCCCCCCCTCCCATTTGAACTGCCTTAACACTAAAACTTTCTCACACATTACCACACAACACAAAGATTTTAACACTGGACTCTGTGTCATCAAACGGGTTATTCACTAAACTCTCGGTCATGTGCTCATACAGTTTGCACTACTTCTCATACTTGCACTAATGTTTGTATTACATCACTGCCTATAATCATAATACTGTTTACATTCTCTGTTTACATTTATTAATACTGTTTACTTTTATTACTACTGCTTACATGTAATTACTACTGTTTACATTTACACTACTCTAATATCTACACCACTGCTGATACATATACAGTGTGCTCTGAACGGTCTTATTTAGGGATGCCCAATGTGCCTTACTGCATATGCCACTTTTTGCCTCTATAACAACATCAACTACTACCTCATACATATACTGTGTACATTAACTCATACGCTGCTTTGCCACTTTGCAAATGTCAATGCTAGAAACCCTTAGTTTATTTTAGTTATACTTTTTATACTCTTTTTTTATACTAGTATGCAAAAACTCAGGCCAGTATTATGTTCATTAAATGTTTAATGTTTTAGTTTTAGAGTTGGTGTAAATTTTCATACTCTTATACCACTATGCAAAAAAAAACTCAGGACAGTGTTAGTTTTACTATTTTATGCTTATGTCTATTATTATATGTTTCAGTGTTTCAATGTTTAGATGTTTACTGTTGCACCGAGGGACTGAGAGAAACGCAATTTCGGTCCTGTGTATGTCCTGTACAGTACATATTGCAGATCTGACAATAAAGTTGACTTTGACTTT
>JBBPBX010090745.1:0-14060 GCA_038048925.1 Garcialebias charrua
TTCAAGAAATAATAAACAGATGTATACTGCTGATTAACTTTTGAGTACAGTTGAATTGAAGATTGCTGCAGCAGGCAATTGAAATAAGCCAACTCAAAAATGGTTATAATTCAGTTATATATATATAGTGATTAATTTAAGTGATTGTTTGTTTAAAGTTATTTTATGTATTATTTTAAATATGGGGTGATAGGATTTTTTTCTTCTTTCTACACTCTTTTCATTCAATGTTTTCTTTTTGATGAATTTGTTTCATTTTTGTCTCTTTTAAATGAATTAATAAATGAATTAAATAAATTATTAAATAGCTTTACATCTGATAAGTTTATGGCATAAACCAACACAGACATGTTCCTGTTTTTAGTATTTTACATCGCTTTATAATGTAGCTGTTTATGTTTCAGTTTTTTTTAAATACAGTTTTCTTGTAATTTTTAATTAATATGCTTTTTTATGATTGTCTACTGTTGTACTGATAAATATCTCTTGGAGGGTAAACTATATCTTGGACTGTGGTCAAGTTTGTTTTACGTTGGACATTCGAGTTACGGGGCTTCAGCGGGACGCCACTCTCGCTGAACCGAAACACAGGCATCCCGACCTGGCCAGCCGCGTCCCCGTCTCAGTGGAGGGACAGGCTGCGAGTGACTGACCAAAATCAGAGTGCCCGCCCGGGATTAAACAAGAAAAACACACCGCTGAAGCCATGGAGCTCAAATGTTCACCGAGAAGTTGCTAAACTTCATCGTAAGAAATCCTTCATTCTCTACAATTGATAGTGGTTGGTCATTAATTACGATGAAGTTTACCAACTTCTCTGTAAACATTTGAGCTCCGTGGCTTCAGTTGTGTGTTTTTCTTGTTCAATCCAAGGCGGGCACTCTGATTTCGGTCAGCCGCTCTCGGCCTGTCCCTCCACCAAGACGGGGACGCGTGGCTGGCCGGGTCAGGATGCTTGTGTTTCAGTTCAGCAAGAGTGGCGTCCCGCTCAAGCCCCAGAGCTTGAATGTCCAACGTAAAACTAACTTGACTGCGGGTTTATGTGGCGCTATGGCTCTGCAGACATTGTACGTTGTTGTCTTGCGGTGTTTAAAGATCCACTGACGTGATTTTTCTACTATTCATCAAATTGCTCAAAATATATATATTTTATCATTTAAATATGTTAGTTTTTGCAAACAAAATGATAAATCACTTTAATTTTGCTTTAAAAGTGATTTTGAACTTCAAGCTGTGTTTAATCATGGGAAATCCGTTTACACCCGAACGCACCATCTGTGATGTAATGTCCAGAGTTGAGGCAGAGCTCTGAGCTTGTCACGGTGTGCGCAGCTCCACATGAAAGTCAGTCTGATACAGCATCAGACCTAAATTAGATCCTGTTGTTTCTTGTTCCATCACCCAAACTATTTTCTGCTTCCCAAAATGAAGACAAATAGCTCAAATCTTCACCTAGATTGATAAATTAGTCAAGTTTTAAAATGTCCGCTATTGAAGAGACTGGAGCCCTCTGCCTCTCACTCTGGACATTACATCACAGATGGTGCGTTCAGGTGTAAACGGATTTCCCATGATTAAACACGGCTTGAAGTTCAAAATCACTTTTAAAGCAAAATTAAAGTGATTTATCATTTTGTTTGCAAAAACTAACATATTTAAATGATAAAATATATATATTTTGAGCAATTTGATGAATAGTAGAAAAATCACGTCAGTGGATCTTTAAATACTTCCATACAGCGGACATATTACGATGAAAAGTTGGCTAGCTGTTAGCTAAGATGCTACTCACTCAGTTCTCACGTTGTAGCTGGCTGCAAACTATGAAATGGATTTCTTGAATGTGAGGCGGGTCTTGTTACTCTGGGTTCATGAGACACGCCTCCATTCAGGAAATCCATTTCATAGCTTGAAGCCAACGTGTATCATGGAGTGGAAAATATTGGCAGGTTGGATCGGAAAATCCGATACGTAAATTTTGCTGGTATCAAAGGCCGATACCGGATCGGATCGGCCCCATCCCTAGTAATAATTGCATAAAGTATATTGTACCTCTCTAATGCTCTTAGACAAAATGTAAATAAATCAAGTCATAGTTGCTTTGATTTCTTTCGTCCTGGTTGTCCATTATTGTGAAGCTGTTTCTGACAATTATGGTATCTCACAGTTTGCATAACCAAAGTGCAGTGAGTGAATATGTCCTCATTGGAAACTGTCCAGTCAGGATTAATATGTCAGCTGAACAGGGTGATCCACAGGAAAACATCATGGTGGGCAACATACTTGCATAGAGATGACAAAGCGGTGAGTCACACTGCAGCTTGTTTATCCAAAGATGGTTTGAAGGATGCTAAGTTTCTTTCTTCAGATTTTTTGCTTGTTTTGGAGGCTTATGTAAAACATTTTTTTGCTTGGTTTTGTCTCCTGATTTGAACATTTGTGTGCCCCTTTCAGCTGCTGCTCACTAAAAGGCCAATGACTACCTGCTGGCACGTGAGTGTCAAAACTCATGTACAACTTTGCCAGGATAAAAAAAAAAGGAGTGCCACGCTCTCTGGCTTGTTGTGTATTAGTCATGAGGAGGACATAATAATACAGGTGTAATCACCTCATTTGTAAGCCATCAGGTGAAAATGACTCAGTTGTCATTTTGCAATGTCATTTGACTTAAAAATCACCAAATTATGGGTAAAGCTGGTCAGGCAGCATATTATAGGTGTGCAATTTAGGGAGGGAAACAAAGACAAAGTACAGATCAGAGTAGGTTTCTAAAAATATTCCAAATCCTGAACATCCCATAAAGCTATTATTAAGTCCATTTTTAGAAAACTAAACATTATACAATCACAGCAAACCTGCCAAAAGATAATTGATCAAAATTCATAGACCAGGTGAGAATGGTGAATGGACTGTACTTATACAGTACAGCACCTTTCTATCTCATCAAGACACTCAAAGCTCTTTACAACAAAGTCTGTGCCTCATTTATCCATTCATAAAGCATTTTACTACAAATACAAATGTAGATCTCTACAGAGAATAATCAGTGCTTTATTTACCGGTACATTCATACACCAATGGGACACACATCAGAGGCAATGAGGGGTTCAATGTCTTGCCCAGGGACACTTCAGCATGTGAATGCTGGTGGAATTGAACCCCCAACTCTTCATTGGAGGATGACTGCTTTAACCACTCAGCCACAGCTGCCCGAGAAGGTAATTAATCAGAGATAACAAAAGAAAACTCTGATGGAACTGAGTACCGTAGCTCTTCTGCACTGAGGGGAGGATGCACCACTAGATGCTGCTCATAGATGAGCTTTGTTGAAAATTAGTCTGGAAAAAGACATCACTTAAAGAAAAAAGAAATGAGGTTGACCATTAGGTATTTACCACAAGGTGAATGTCTCTGCTGGAGACTCCTTAAATTAATTCAACCTTTATTTATACAGGTTAGTCTCATTGAGCCTCGAGGACTCATTTACAATAGAGACTTGTTTTAAACAAAGAACATGTGTATACTATATGCCAGGGGTGTCAAACTCACTTACAAAAGGGGGACAAAAATAAAATGTTTTATCAAACAAAGGGCCAATTTCAGAAACTACATTAACTCAAATCAGATACCCAACCTCTTTTCTTGGTCACAGGTTTCTCAGCAAGAGTTTGATTGGTCTCATTTGATGTTCTCTGTTGTGCTTTCAAAATCATAATCAAAGATTACTGAAAAAAGTCAAGAGATAGAAGTATTTTAAACCATACCTATACCATACCATTTTATTTATAGAGCACTTAAAACAGCAACAAGGCTAACCAAAGTGCTGTAGAAACAAACAACAGGCAACACACACAACGAAGTACAAAAAATAGACATAAAAACATTGCAGATACTAAATATAACGACCAAAACACAGATCATCTGGTGTTGAAAGCGACAGAATAGTATTGTGTCTTTAAACGGGATTTGAAAACCGAGAGGGAGGGGGCCTGTCTGACGAGCAGAGGCAACTCGTTACAGAGTCTTGGGCCTGCTACAGAGAAGGCACTGTCACTTATGCGTTTAAGACAAGTTCCTGGAACTGTTAAAAGTAACTGGTCCGCTGACGTCAGAGCACGTAGTGGGACATACAAGTGTATCAAATCAGAGCGATAGGCGGGGGCGAGCGATTTGTAGACATACAGGAGAATTTTGAACTGGATTTGAAGATGAACCGGTAGCCAGTGCAGGGAGGCCAAGACTGGTGTAATGTGCTCTCTTTTGCCTATACTGGTTAAAAATTGGGCTGTTGCGTTCTGGACCAGTTGTAATCGTGCAATGGTGGTTTGACTGATACCAAACAGGAGTGAATTGCAGTAATCAAGCCTAGATGTAATAAATGCGTGAATTACTGTCTCCAGATTATTTTTGGATAATATGGGCTTCAGCTCCTTAGACAGTCGCCTCAGCTGAAAAAAAACAGGATTTAACAATCATGTTTACATGACTGTTGAGTTTCATCGAAGGGTCCATTATCACTCCCAGATTTGTGACTTTTTGTTTTTCAGACAGGGCTAGAGCAGAAAGGTTGATGCAGTGGTTCGTGATCGTGTCATTGGGAGGGAACAACAAGGCTTCAGACTTATTATCATTGAAACTTACAAAATTTAAAGCCATCCAGTCCCTGATGTCTGCCGGGCAGTCGAGCAGAGGTTGAATAGAACATGTACCATTGTGTCCCAGGGGGAAGTAAATTTGACAGTCATCGGTGTAGAAGGGTAAAGGTATGTTGTGTTTCTGGAAAATAGCCCCAATTGGCAACAGGTATAAGGAGAATAGGAGAGGACCCAGGATGGACCCCTGCGGAACCAAGTGCTGCCACTGCAGAACTAAAATCGTTGATGGAAACACAAAAGGATCTGTCAGTGAGGTAGGATCTGAACCAATTGAGTGCTGACCCGGTGATGCCCACCCACTGTTCCAACTTAGCAATGAGGATCTCATGGTCAGTGGTGTCGAAAGCGGATGTAAGGTCCAATAGGACAAGCAGGACAGAGTCACCAGTGTCTGTGGATAAGAAGATGTCATTAAAAACCTTCAGTAGGGCAGTTTCAGTGCTGTGGAGGTTTAAAGCCCCACTGACATGATTTTTTAATTTTCATAAAATTGCTCAAAATATATCATTTAAATATGTTCATTTTTGCAAACAAAATGCTAAATCACTAATTTTGCTTTAAAAGTGATTTTGAACTTCAAGCCGTGTTTAATCATGGGAAATCCAATTACACATGAACGCACCATCTGTGACGTAACACTGGGCAGAGGGTTCTGGTCTCTTTAATAGCGAACCATTTAAAACCCGATGAATTTAGCAATCTATGTGAAGATTTGAGCTATTTGTCTTCATTTTGGGAAGCAGAAAATAGTTTGGGTGATGGAACAAGAAACAACAGGATCTAATTTAGGTCTGATGCTGTATCAGACTTACCTTCATGTCGAGCTGCTCATACCTGCGCACTGTGACAAGCCCAGAGCTCTGCCCGGTGTGACATCACAGATGGTGCGTTCGGGTGTAATCAGATTTCCCATGATTAAACACGGCTTGAAGTTCAAAATCACTTTTAAAGCAAAATTAAAGTGATTTATCATTTTGTTTGCATAAAGGAACATATTTAAATGATAATATATATATATTTTGAGCAATTTTATGAATATTAAAAAAAATCATGTTGGTGGACCTTTGAAGCCAGATTGGAATAACTCAAGGTTCCCTTATCAGTCATGTCACTCGGTGCAACATAAATGCTATGGGAAATTGCGCTCCGCGCGATTACCAGAAGGAATACAATCACGCCTTTACGGCAGGGACGTCAGCATTGTGCCAGAGACCCCTCCCTCTGGGTATTTAAGGCGCTGACGCCCATCCATCATTCTCTTATTGCCCTTCACCTCGCTTAAACCTGAACTCTCTCTCTCTCTCTTCGCGGGACTTCTCTGTTGCTTCATCGCTCGACCAGAGGTGAGCTTGCTCCCTACACAGGGCGTACAGAGAATTATTCCTGCGTACTTGCTGGGCTAGCGAAAGCTAGTCCGGCACATTTTTCCTTAACCCCGAAGTTTTTTCTTCTCCTCTCTCTGCAGACTGCTTCGCTCGACGGCGCTAACTGCGTCACACCGCTATCCCTGCTAATTCGTAGTGGGCTAGCCAGCGAAAGCGACACAATGAAGGAGACGTCTCAAATAAAAAGAAAAAGGATTTTGGAAGGGCTCGCTCATCTTATCTCGGACATGCCTCCGGAGAAAGGAAAGCGAAAGACAAGACTTCCGAAAAAGACCAGCAGGACGGCGAGCCCAACCTCGCGCGCCTGCCCCAACGGCTGCGGTTTTTCCCTCTCGGCGACGGACACCCATGAGGCCTGTCCTGTCTGCCTGGGAATGTTGCACGCGAATATGGTGCTGGACGTGCCCGAGTCTTGCCCACACTGCAGCCAGATGCTGGAGGCGGTGAGGAGGCACCGGGTGGACATCGTTGCCAAGGCCATGGGCGCTGCTGCGGCAACCAGCAGACACAGACACTACTGAGCCTCTCACTCCCATGCCGGAGCTCGAGAGCATGGCTCTGGATGACAGCACCCGAGTCGAATGGGGCGACAGCCCAGATGTGCTGGCTCCCATGGTGGACTTAACAGTCGAATTCGACACTCGAGGCATGATGAACGAGGACGAGATCTCGATTTCAGCCTCAGGTGAATTTTTTGCGGATGACGCCGACGTTGAATATGAGGAACAGGGAGAAGACCTCTCCCGTACCCCGACGCCTGTGCTCCCGGAGACTGACTTTCCTATCCCTGCTCTGTTCGACTTGTGTCGCAGAGCAACGGACGCGCCGGAGCCTCCACCTCGTCAACAGGTCACAAGGTTGGCAGGAAACTATTTTTATTCAAAGCAGCAGGCCACCATGAGGCAAAGGATGCCCGTCTTTCCGGACTTCCTCACAGAGCTGACTCGCACCTGGTCTCAGCCCAGAGCTCCCATGTTGCTGCCGCTCTCGCAGTTCCTCGACGTGGACGGGATGGATGAAGCGGGAATAGCCAATGTGCCTCAAATTGAGGACACGCTGGTGTCTCATCTGGCTCCCAAGTCATCCGGGACAAAACCAACTCTCCCCAGCAAAGCCTGTCGAGCCTCGGCTTCTCTGCTCGAGAAATGCTACAGAGCTCAGGGCCTCGTGGTGGGCGCAATGAACGCGTCCGCCATGATGCAAGCATACCTGGCTGAAAAACTGCAGGAGCTCCAGGTAACAACTGACAAGCAAGCTGCCGCAGACCTGCTGGATGAAGCCCGTAGGGCAACAGACTTTGTGCTCCGCATGATGGGGACAGCAGCTGTTGCACAAGGCAGAGACGTGGCTGAGGTGGTCATCCCAATACGCCATCTATGGATGACCCTAACTGACCTCCCGGCGGGATAAAAAATGCCTTTTCTCTACCATTCGATAGAACCGACGGGACTTTTTGGGAAAGCTCTGGATCGAATTCAGACCAGGCTGGACCAGAGGCGCAAACAGGCTGAAGCTCTCCGGGTGGGCATCCCTAGGAGAGCCTTCGCTCCCCCCCCCAGGGAGTCAGCTGGGGGCAGACTCGTGTAGACTCGACACCACTCAGCCACACGTGCCCCACCGCAAAAGCGGCCGGCATACAAGGCCGAGCACTGGCAGAGACCACTGCCGGGCCCACCTCGGACCAAACATGCCTGGAGTAAAAACAGATTTGTTCCCCACCAGGCGGTCCGACACAGGGCTTCCTCGGCAAATCGGGACACCAGACAGAAGCGTGCCTGATGAACCAGGCCCACTCCTTGACTTTATAGGATCACCCGCCCACGCGGTACGGGAAATGACCTTTTCACATCCAGACTTTGTTTGTAGCACGGTACAAAAAGCTGGTGACTTTGTTTTAGACACAGATCATGTTCTTTCTGCTGTGAGTGACATAAAGTCAAATATGTTGTTACACATAAGCACGAATAAAGCTAAAAAAACAGCCCCTCTCTGTTTTTTGACTAACAAAAAAAAAAACAGTAACATCAGCAGCACAGCCCCCTCTGTTCTTCCAGCTGATATAAAGGGCGAGGGCCATCATCCCTCCCTCCCTCGCGGCTCACGGGGTGTTAGCCTATGGGGTGTTAGCCTAATCAATAAACCCCAGCAGGGTGCTTCGCGTCTGTCTGCAACAGACTGGCCCAGAGGCACCTGCAAGCAGGCCCGACACTCCTCACAGAGACAGGTGAGGGGGGTCATGTGCTCCAACACCCGCTCAGTTGTAAACCACGGGGCCGGGAATACACAAATCAAACAAACCCGTGACACGTCCGCGCTCCAGGGGTGCGCACCGACAGAATCTGACGACCCACCTTCCTGGCCACCTATTCAACGGATGCCAGTAAGGGACGGGGGGCCACGGCAGAAGCCCGCAGGCCAACACCAGTATCACACGTTCACAAAGGCAGTTGTGATGAAACTGCAGCGTGTGTAAACACTCAGTGCAGAACAGAAATGGCACCAGGGCTAAATCAGACTCCTCTTTCCTTTAATCAAAGAGGAATGAACTCTCTGTCACCAACCAATCTAAGATCTGCTCAACACAAAGGACCATCCCGAACAGCTCCACATTCTCGTGCTGAAGCTGTCCCCTTATCCTCAATGGGCAAAACGCCATGCTCAAGCAGTGATCCTGCAGCGTGTGGCCGCACTCACTGTGCTGACTCAGTTCTGATCTTAAACGACACCTTTCCACTGGGTGAAACACAGCCCCCCGGAGGTTCGTCGGGCTCCAGGGCTCTGACGAGGCCGGAGACCAGTAAACCAGACCCAACCAGGAAACGGGCTGGAGTCAAGAGATCTGTTCATATACAAAACTTGCAGCCCCTCCGATCAATGACCCCCAACAAAAAGAGGAAAAGCAGACATTCTGTTCCGCTTTTGTCTAATAATGACAGCAGATTGCCTCTGCCTCCAAACACTCTCGATCAGAGTAGTATGGCAGTACATCTGCAGGAAGGCCCTCTCCCTAACCTGGTTGGCTTTCAAGGGACCTCAGAAATAAGGACCCTTGAGAGAGAGCTGGTTCCACCACCTGCTCCTCTCCAGGGACCCTCTACGTCACCAGAAGGAACAGTCTCGCCACTTAGGCTGAGAACTGTGGAAAATTTCAGCTTGGTTGCGAAGACGAACAAGCTGGTGGCCTCAGGCCTGCCCGTGAATGTGGTAAATACCATTCAAAACGCACGAGCTGCGTCAACACAGTCTCTCTACGCCCGGAAATTGTGTATTTTTGAAGCTTGGTGCACAGAAAGAAATATTATTTCTTATTCATGTGACTTGGCCCAGCTCCTCACCTTTCTTCAGGACCTGCTGGAGAAAGGGTGTTCTTTCTCAACGATTAAGGTGTTCTTATGAGCAATTTCGGCCTGTCACAAGGGCTGGGGGAGCAGGACACCTGGCACCCGTTCATAATAAGATTTATGAAGGACGTGCTAAAGAAGAGACCCCCCAGCAGGATCTTGACCCCTGGATGGGATCTAAGTATGGTCTTGGGGGCTCTCTGTGATCCTCCATTCGAACCACTGAGTGAGATTAAGATAGATTTATTATCTTATAAGACCGCTCTTCTCCTGGCTCTTTGCTCGGCGAAACGTGTGGGTGACCTCCATGCTTTGTCCGTACATCCAATGTGTACCAGGTTTGCCCCTGATGGGTCAAAGGTCACCCTAAGGCCTAATCCTGCGTATATCCCCATGGTCTTGACTTTGAACCCCAGAAGTCTGGACTTTGATCTCTCCTCTTTTCCACCTGCTCCTGTCCTCACTCAGGAACAGGAAATGCTGAAGGCTCTCTGCCCTGTGAGAGATTTAAGCACTTACATGCAGAGAACAGTCGAATGGAGAAAAACAAATCAACTGTTTGTGTGCTTTGCTGCACCAGCTACAGGAAAGGCCCTATCAAAGCAGCGCCTCTCACACTGGGTGACTGAGGCCATAAAAAGGGCGTACAGTAGCAAAGGTCAACAGGTGCCCTCTGGAGTTCTTTTCCACTCCACTCGGGGCTTGGCCACCTCGTGGTCACTGTTCAAGGGTGTACCAGTTGCAGACATCTGTGCTGCTGCGAACTAGAGCTCAATGAACACATTTGCAAAGCATTACAGTTTGGATGTTACTGCGTGTGATGTCACTCAGGCTGTCCTTTCTAACACACAGTAGAAAGCAGCCTTAGGATGCCTGCTGAATAAAGGCGGATGTTCATACTAGCATGCATTTTACTGAGCATTTCAAGGACGTGAATGAATTACGTTCCCATAGCATTTATGTTGCACCGAGTGACATGACTGATAAGGGAACTGAAAGTTATGCACCATAACTCATGTTCCCTGAAGGAAGGGAACGAGGAGCAACATACCTGGCCCTTTTCAATGCTGAAAGCTCGGTGAAGTGCATTTTGGAGAATGATGAATGGGCGTCAGCGCCTTAAATACCCAGAGGGAGGGGTCTCTGACACGACGCTGACGTTCTTGCCGTAAAGGCGTGATTGTATTCCTTCAGGTAATTGCGCAGAGCACAATTTCCCATAGCATTTATGTTGCACCTCATTCCCTTCCTTCAGGGAACATGAGTTATGGCGCATAACTTTCAGATAGCGTGATCCTCCAGGAAGCACTTCAACTGAGACTTGACTATTTTCTCTAGAAGTTTAGAAACAAATGAGAGTCTGGAGACAGGCCTGAAGTTAGATACTACTGAGGGGTCAAGGTTTGTTTTTTTCAGGAGAGGTTGAACAGCAGCATGTTTTAAGCAGCTTTGTTTTGTTTTGTTTTTTGAATGTCCAGAGGACCAGACTTAGCTTTTTTAGAGCATGTTTTAATGTTTTTGGCACCACACCAGTGGATAAACTTCTATTTACAATAGCAAGATTGGAGCGACCTAGAGTTGGAAAAACCTCCTTTAGTAGCCAAGGGGGGACCACACATCATAGGGGGAACCAGATGGTTTCAGGTTGCATATGACCTACTCTAGAGAAGACAGAGAGATTGGTTCAAAATGGTCAAATACAGCAACAGATTGAGGTGAGAGGGATGGATCATGAGTTGGAGGAGAAATGGGAGCCCGAGTGGTCGCAATGTTTTCCAAAAAGAAATGTAGGAAGTTCTTGCACAGCTCAGTCGAGGCTTCCAGGGGTGATGGCATAGCGAGGTAGAGAACAGAGTTTAAGGTGGAGAACAGAACTCGTGGGTTGTTCATTCATTCATTCTTTTTTTATACAGGCTAGCCTCGTTGAGTCATGGGGACTCATTTACAAGAGGGACCTGTCTCACTCACACCAAACAACCATCCACTCTCACACTCACACCTAGGGTCAATTTAGAGTCACCAATCAGCCTAACAAGCATGTTTTTTGGTCTGTGGGAGGAAACCGGAGTACCCGGAGGAAACCCACGCATGCACGGGGAGAACATGCAAACTCCACCCAGAAAGGCCCCGGACCGGGATTTGAACCGGCAACCTTCTCGCTGAGAGGCAGCAGCTCTACCAGTTGTGCCACCGTGCTGCTGGGTTGTGATCGTTTGAGGCAATGATATCTGAAAAGTATTGGGATTTAGCAGTTTTCACTGCTTTCTGATAACGGCGCCAACTCTCTTTTAGTATTTGAAAAGAGACCTACAACCTGTCTTTTCTCCATTTGTGCTCTGCCCTCCTGCATTTCTGCCTAACGGCCTTGGTGGCGTCATTCAGCCATGGTTCTGCTCTGAGTTTTTATTTTTTTGTTTTAACAAGAGCAACATGATCCAAAGCCTTTAAACAGACAGAGTTGAACTGAGATGTCAGCTCCTCAGTGGTGGAGTCGTGGAGATAAACACTGGGGGCTGAATTATCATTTCAGAGTTGCATACATCAGTAATAATAATAATAATAATAATAATAATAATAATAATAATAATAATCATTTTATTTAAAAGCGCCTTTAATAATAATAATTAATTCAATTTATAACGCACTTTTCATTACTGAAAATCTCAAAGCGCTACACATATATTGAATGCTACACACACTCATAAACCGGTGGCGGAAGACTACCATGCAAGGTGCTTTCCAGTCCTACCGGGAGCAACTCAGGGTTAAGTGTCTTGCCCAAGGACACAACGACACATGGTGCGGGTCCCGGGAGTCGAACCGCCAACTTTCCGATCGGGAGACGACTGCCCTTACCACTACGCCACGGCCGCCCTTTAAGGACTCCCAAGGACACTTAACAAACCAATACAGATCAAACATTATCAGCGACAAATTGAAATATAAAATACATAAAGATTATAAAATGCAAAATGATAAAAATACATTTAGTAGAGTTAATGATAAGCTAGTCTAAAGAGATGTGTTTTCAGGGCTGTCTTGAACAGAGAAAGGGAGGTGGTGTTTCGAAGGTCTGGCGGTAGAGCGTTCCAGAGGTGAGGGGCAGAGCAGGTGAAGGCCCTGCTCCCCATGGTGGAGAGGCGGGCAGAGGGTACATGGAGATGTAGCGAAGAGGAGGATCTGAGAGAGTGTGATGGGATGGAGATTTGTAGGAGGTCAGAGAGGTAAGGAGGGGCAAGGTTGTGGATAGCTTTGAACGTGAGAAGTAGAATTTTGAAGATGATACGTGATTTAACTGGGAGCCAGTGGAGCTGCTACAGGACAGGAGTGATGTGGTTATAGTAGGAGGTTTGAGTGATGACACGGCAGCTGAGTTCTGGACCATCTGTAACTTGTGGAGATATTTGTTGGGGAGGCCGTAGAGAAGGGAGTTGCAGTAATCGATACGGGAAGTCACAAGACTGTGCACCAGGATGGCTGTGGAGCGAGATGTGAGAGAAGGACGGAGCCGGTTAATATTACGGAGGTGGAAATAGGCAGACCGAGTAATATTGTTGATGTGTGAGGTGAAGAACTGCTCCTACATGGGAGCAAGATTCTGACAGTCTGAAAAAATATGCAAGAAAATGAATAACAGTAGGCCTACTAGTATTTAGCCATTAAATCCCCACTGAGATGAGTCCTGGATAGAAAATATAATTTTTACGTAGTGGGACATTCATGCTAATAGCAAAACAAAACAATAAAAGCTAAATACAAATAAATATAACTTACCCAGCCATACAGTCACAGTGGGCTGTGACTACTTCCCCACTTTAGCCACAAACCATGTTCTACCTTCGTATAGCTCGCCCTTTAGCTCGCTTATTGGAAGTCTCCCCCGCGCGTCAGCGCCTACTGAAAACCTTTTAGTCCACGCCCACCTACCGGATGGGCCCACCCCTCGGGTCGATAAAACCCCTCGACCAGGGTGAATCTATCTCTTCTTCATTCAGCCCGAATGAGAACCTTACGTAAATTTTTTGAAATTATTATTTTTTCCATCAAGATGGCAAAGACCGGTCCAGGTTGCTCCGCTGGATTGATTCTCAGCTTCGACGGCCACGACACCTGCGAAAGGTGCCTGGGAGCCGAACGCGCGGCCCCGGACAGCGACTGCCCCCCTCTGCGCCAAGCTACCACTGTGCGAGAGGGAAAGACGGGCAGAACTGTTCAACCCCATCGGTGAAGACAAATGGACTCTCCGGGACCGTACGCTACTGGACAAACCGGTCGACCTCGAGGCGGTCACAAGGACCCCTCTCTCTCAGCAATGAGCTCCCTAATGCACGACCTGCCCGCCATCATCCACGAGGCGGCCGTGCTGAAGGGACTGTCGGTGCCTACCCCTTCACCGCCCAGGAAAAACATCCTGGCGGGCTTGAGGTAGGGCACCACGTCGCAGCGACGCTCGACTTCGGAGACGCAGCAACGGACTCCGGGGACGTGAGTGGGGTTCAGGACACCACTCCCCCCCCTTCTAGAGAGCGAGGCCTCGGACGAGGACCGTAGGAGCGAATGCTCTGAGGTCCCCTCCCAGCCTCTACCGCCGGACGCCCCCCCTGACTCCGATGGGATCCCTGATGCAGGTCCTTCCCGACATCATCCTCGGGGCGGCCGCGCAAAAAGGCCTGACGGTG